>JAXGGA010000796.1:0-189331 GCA_038373865.1 Uloborus plumipes | reverse complement strand
TAGAGGCTCCATAAATTCAAATGCGCAAAAATTAAAAGCCAAAGCTTAGAAGTATGGGAATAAAATGCAAGTATTGACACAAAAATGTCAAATCTAATGAAATGGATTTGCAACTTATAACAAAAAATATTGATAGTTTCTTATACTCAGTTTATATTAATATTTTGCTGTGTTCAATAATGATCTTCCTTAAACTTTGTCACCTCGTAGCTCATTAAAAAAAAAGCAAAATGACTGCTTTTTAAAAAACTTAATTAAGAAATTGCTGCTTTGTGGCTGATTATTGTCCAAAGATGGTGATCTTTTCAGCCTTAAAAAGAGAAGGTCCTTGCTTTCAAAAATTTGCTTTTTAATCATGCTGTTAGTATCATTTATTTTTTAATACAGTCAGAGCTCTTTATAAGTACGTTACTGCAGTATTACACTGCAGTAGTCATTTCATGGTCCATTGTTTTTAGGAAGCATATATTTAAAATTAATGTTCTCTTACATGTGAAAAAATACAATATCTGCTTATGCTTTCCAAGCTCTATACTACAGGAAAATGTATCCTATTTGTCCTTCAATCTTAATTTCTACAGTATTTCTATTGAAGTTATTGTTCTATTAAAGTCACTGTTCTATTTCTATCAAAGTTACTGTATAGATTTTAATTTAACTATAGTTTTTGTTAATTTTCTTTTTTGCAGCAATATGTAATGTTACATGAATAAAATTTTGAGTACAATTAATTCAACTTATGTCAGCCTTATTCTGTATCATAGTATTACTGTTGTTTAAGTACATGTAGTAAAAAACAAGTTTGAATTTACTGCTTTACTATACACTACACATGTACCACATGCTTCACTCACTGTGTTGTGCTGAGACTCTACTATATTGTAAAGAAATAATTCTTGATATTTTGATAAATTAATTACGCGATTTGAAAAGATTACAATGTAAGGTATTTTCGAAAATGTCTCCCCCATCCATGTTATTAATTTCGTGCCAGCTTGGACCTATAATTTTAACTGTCTAATTTTGTTTTTGTTATTAAATGCATGGAACTGAATTTAAAAAAAAAACGTTTACTATTTTGTACATAATATCTTCACAAATTACATAGCTTAAAGATCATTTTAAATGTATTTCAATAGCTTTTAGCCAGTCAAAATATTGATTGATATCATCAACAAAGCAAGTAAACAAGGGATAAAGTAGTTTAGGATTCAGTATTAAGGTTTTAAAAACATCAAATTGTAATTATTATTTAATATTTGATCTTTTTTAGGTATATTTTATTAACTTGTTATTTAGTTTTAGTTCTTTTTCCCCCTCTCTATTTTTGCTAACGTTTTTCCTTTTAATTTCAGATTTTACCCTACATAGATGGATTTAGACATGTAGCCAAAATTGCTGTGGAAGCTGGTGTTGAAATTCGTCTTGTGAAAGCTTTTATACAAAATATGGTGTTAGTATTGAAATATTTATGCATTTTGAATCACAATGCATCTTGTAATTAATATTACTTCAATTTATTGAAATGGTGCATTTTCTTTCAAAGATTCACTTTCTGTGTGTATCTGTGCGTGTACCCTTTTATTTTTCATTCAACTCATTTACATAAATGTATTTATTTTTTAACGGCAAATGCCTCAGATCAACTACTGTAAATCATAAAAACCTGCTTTCATAAATGTAATTTTTCCAATTCGACTTTTTCTGTTTGTTAATACTCGCAATATTTTGTAATCTTTCGTAAGAATTTAAAAAATGTATTTTAAAGTATTGAAACATTGATCTCTAAAAACGTAGATAAATATTTTTTGTTATTATTTTAACTTATGTGTTGAACAATTTATTTATTATGAGGGTAAATATGCATTGCTAAATTCTTTTTACAATTGAAAGTAGTTTATACTTTTATGCTATTTTACTAAAAATAGAATTTATGCATGATTCGAAAAAAGAACATTATGAAATTTTGAAATATTTGTGCAATCTTGAAAAAGCTGATTTTAACTAAGCATTTTTTAAGGATTTGAGTTAAATGTCTGCAAATGTGTCAAATTTAATGCAACACTAAAGTGGTATTACTGCCTTCTCTAATTCTCAAAACAGTATGATCTTCTGTAAACATAAATCTTAGAGAATAGCTCCTCTCCACTCAAAAATTTGAATTTTAGTTTCTGTAGTAACAGCAAAGTTGCAAAATTGTTCATTTGAAAACTTATGTTTAAGGGTACTGGAAACATTAAAAGGCAAATTTTATTTTTGTGCAACATTTTGAAATTGTTTATTTCATCAAAAAGACAATACTGTAAAAATTGCAGAGTAATGAGAAGAAAGCACTGTTTTTGTATATCAGGTCAGTGTACTCAAATAGTAATGTGCTTTATTGTAATGAGATAAACATAATTTTTATAAACAGCCTCATGGAGTTTTTGGAACATAAGGTAATGAAATGCATGGCTGCATTGTTTGTTCTTTGAAATTCAGACTAATGGTAAAGATCTTGCTATGTTAGCCTTACCTTGTTTTCTCCTAAATTTTCTCTTAACTATTTTTTCTATGCTTTGTTAATTAAGTAAAAGCAACTTTTTTAATCATTGAAATAAAATGCAGCAATGTAATAAGGTCTTTTAAAATATCTTAGGTAATGTACTTTTCCTTTCTTTTTTAGGTACTATGGTGTAGTGACTTTAATTCCCATATTTATGTATTCAAATGTGTATACTGCTACACCTAAACTAAATGAATTAGCTCAAAATACTCGACTTCAAGAAGAATGTGCGAAATTTGTTGCACGTCAAGGTATGCAGTGCTTCAAAAAATAAATAAATAAATAATTTTTTTTGCAATTTTCTGGATCAATTTTTAATGCCTTTAAGGGTTTTCTTAGGATGTCATAAGCCATGTTTTCGATCCATCTTTATGCTATATTGTCAACTGAATCCAGAAACTAATGTGAAAACCTTGTGTCTTCGGCATAATCCACGAGCAATCGGCATAGATGAGAGGTTAGTATTGACGATTCTTCTAGTCAGCGTTCATCATATCAATGTATGTTGAAATAATATTTTTCTCTAATTTCAAGACAAATTTTGGATTTTACTAGCTTTAATTTATGACTAAATCTTCTACCATCTGTGCAAAAATTGAGCCCATCTATCACATCCATTTGCTTATTGCCATTGATAAATTAATAAACTTATTGTATCTCCCTCTGACTATGCTCTGTTTAAGATTGCAATGTGCATACTGCCGTAAGTGCAAAAGTGGTATCTGCAGTCAAGCTCAAACTGAGATATTACTCTTTAAAGTTTTGTGCAACCATGCATTTGATTCAGAGCCACCTGGTGGTGGTAATTCAATTTTGTTAAAAAGTGCAAGTGCTTAGCATGGCAGCATACTGAGCCTCTTAAGCATGGACTCTCATTTTAAATTAAAATGTTCATTTACTAACATTGTAACTTTCTTACCAACCCTTCCCAATAAGTAAATAACTTTCTTAGAATGAGACAAAAACTAAACAGCTTGCTCCAAATGAGGTCATGCCGAACTTCTGTACAATATTGAAGAACTTTCTCAGAATCATGTAAAGTATATGTATGGATAAAACACAGCTTTTTGTTCTTTATCCCAGAAAATCGTTTGCTTAGGTGTGTCTTTTCATCTAGCAGCTCACATCTTATTTATGAAAAACAAAATTTTTTGTAACCAACAAAAATCTGTACATTATTTAGTTAGCACGTTTATGCAGTATGATTCTGCTACAACTTTATTTATATGAATTGATGTGCATGATTTTATTAATGTTTATTTTTTGTGCTTTAGTAAAAATCATGTAATGAATCCAGTGATTTAGTGGAAGAGGGTGCAGGGGAGGGCATCCCTCCATTTTTTTAAATTTAAACACAAACATTGTCCCACTTTTTAATTTCACTATCATGTGTTTTCAGTAAACGTCTCTACTGAATAAGTTATTACATAAAGGTAATTGTGTGCATTAGTTTTTAAAGATCTGTAGACCAAAACATAATGAAATCTAAAGCAGTAAGTATTGCATGATGAAATATGTCTGAATGAATTTCTCATGGTTATCAGGAAAATAAGAAACGTCCGACAATCTGATTAATATTTTATGTACTTTGCAAACTCAGCAGTACAAATTTTGTCAAATATTTTTTTAATAAGAAAAAGTTACATTATATATGTGTGTGTAGTAGAAAATTAGTGTCATGGTATTCTTTGTGTAGCTAATTTTTTATATAGTTATGAATGTTTGAGTACAGATGCGGCTAACTATAAAAATCAATTAAACATTTCTGCAGATGCATAATTGCATTTCTCCACCATATATCAGCATATATATATCCTGCTTGCTACAATATCATCATTAATATAATTTTCTGATTCCTTCATAATCAGTTTATTCACATATTTTTGTGGTGGTTAAAGTGCCCTGCACAATAGGGTGGAGCGAAGAAAATGAATTTTTGATTTTCTTAAACGGGTACCTTTTACGAAAATCATTTACTGTGAATGAGGATAAGAAACAATTCTGTAAAACATTTCACTTTTGCGACGTCATCTTTAGTCTGCGCATTTGGCCTTAAGTTTTGAAATTTTTGATTTTTTTTAGATTTTTCAAATCTTTTTAAAAAATATATCAACTGATAAAACTAGTGACGGTTGGTCATTAAATGGAAGAAAAAAGTTTGAAATATACAAGGAATTTTTTAAAACCATTTTAGTTTATGATTACAGTCTGCGAATTAGACCCAAAGTTAATCAAATATTCCAAAATTTCCGGTATTTTCAATATTGAGCAAAAATTTTATAATTTAATTTTTCCTCTCAATATTTACTTAAAGTGCCTTCAAAACATTTTCTTAATCACTTTGCTGTTTCTTTGAACTACTCAACTCTTTTCTTGCCTATTGAAATTACCCAGGACTCACCATGAGGAAGAGGCAGCACTTTGGGTGTCACTTGCGCTCCCCTTGCTTCCAACCAATGAGTGCACACATTTACATTTCTCAGACAAATCAGGAATAATAAATTATTTCTTTGCTTAGGAATTTTCTTCAATTGATTTTGATGGATGCACTACAAAGATAGGAAAATACCAAGATGTAATACAGAAACTGGAAGAAAAACTTAGTAGACCTATGTAATGGGATATTTCCCAATTACATTTGAATGAACTTAATTTGAGGCATTTTTTGTAAAAGCCAGATGGACCTAACAGTGGCTAAAGTGATTTTTTGGGCTTGTTGGACGAAGCTAAACAACATGATATACTTTCAAATCAGTTTAATATGAACCTATAGAATTTGTCATTGATCAGATCGATGGTGACAATAAAAATGATTTCAGTACTGAGCAACAGTAACTTCATGAGATGAGCAAGGTAGTTTTAACTGGAAAAATATCCAAAAAATTATGAAACAGAAGTTCAAGAAAGCTTTCCCAAGTCAGATGGTTCACTTAAGCAAATATAATCTTTAGACTATAATTTTTAAAAGAGTTCGTAACTTTCGTGGTAAAAGTGTTCTTGCTCTTTTAGGATGAAGTGCAGACGTTACTAATTTAGCTATGAATTTGTGGGAGATTTTAAGAGTTACACTTATCTCTCCAGAAAAAGCTAAAGATTGTACTCACATCCGTTCAAAACAATGTATACTTTGCACAACTAGAAATATGCTGTTATCGATATCTATATATATATATAAATGGATGTATGCATTTTTGTTCCTGCACAGTTTTCATCGGATTTTCATCAAACTTGGCTCAGAGGTTCCATGATGCTAAATTTTTTTGTCTCAAAATTGCCATTTTCTTTCAATTTTGAATAGATAGAGTAATAGAGATAACCCTTTAAGCATACAAATTGATAAAATGTAACACCTTGAAATAGGAGTATTTTCGAACAAAGATTACGATTAACAATGAATTATTAGTTTAAAACTCATCTATTTTTTTAGCATGAAATAAGTTTTTATATTCCCATGTGGATAGAATTCATTCAAATATTTTTTTAGAGCTATGTTGTATTTATAAGCATCCGTGCAATACTGGGTAATAATCTAGTTAGTTCATAAGAGAGAGCACATAAAGAAACTTGTTTTAAATCGTGTTATCAAAGCTCAATCTAGAAAACAAACAAGCAAACAAGTGAGAACGCTTCAGATCCCAAAAATAGATAAAAATATATTGTCATACATTACATACATAAATCAAAAATCAGAATACATCGATATGATTTCTTGTCATGATGTGGAAATTACAAAGCCACCTTTTACACGTAATTTAAGTTAACAACACAATATTTACAAAGATTACAGGAAGCTGAGAATTTAAATGATTTCTGAATGCGCTCTTTTTTTAAACTTCCATTTAAGACTCAATTAGTTGAAAGAGCTTTCAAATAAGTCACAAGCTCTTCAAAATTGTTATGTAATCACAGGAAAAAAAAAAGTTAGTAAAAACAAGGATATCTGACAAAAATATTTGATTAATTTACGACACAGAGGAACAATTTAACTGTTAAAGACATATCTAAGAAATGTAAATACGTGCTCGCATTGGTTGGAATGAAGGGCTCACGTGTAGGATTCGAACTGCAGTCACCTTCTCGTAGTGAGTCCTGGGCTAGTTCCACATGATCTCGCAAAGAGTTGCGCAGTTCAAAGTAATAACAAAATGAATAGAAACAGGTTTGAAGACACTTCAAGTGAATATTGAGAGGAAATACTGAGTTAAAAAATGTTGAAAATATCAGAAATTTAGAGAAATTTGATGAACTTTCAGCATAATGCACAAACCGAAATCATAATCTAAAATGGTTTTAAAAAAATCCTTGTACACTGCGATGCAAAAGTTTAGACAAATGGCAAATATGTGAATAAAAAGAAAACTATTCAACGAAATGCTTTCAAATTTCTACTGCAGGTGCACAATATGGTAAAAATACGTGTATGGAGTTCTTAAAAATATATCTGGAACCAAATTTTGGACATTACAAAAGACATTTTTTTACATTGTTGCAAAAGTTTAGACAAAAGTCAGATTTTATGCAAATCTCCCTTGAAATGTGATTGGTGGAGGAAAGGCGGGACTTAATTATTCAATTAAAAAGTGCAGAGATTGCTGAATAAATAATCAAGATCTCAAAAGCTCTGTAGTTCTCGTGTAAAGAAGTTGAGAAAGTTTGGAAGCTGTAATTTGAAAATGAACCTACTTTATTAATTTTTTGTCTTTTAAATCGGCTCTAGTATGGTAACTCGTTGTTTTTTACTTTGTGGACAGCAAATTCAGACATGCGTATCGATCAAAAGACCAAGAAAAATGATAGTTCTTAAAGATGAAGGAATTGAAAAAACGGCTCGAACTGATGATTTGCCCTGTAATTAGGGATGCACCGATTAATCGGCAGTACCGATTAATCGGCCATAATCGGCCACTTTGCCGATGATTAATAATCGGCAAAAACGGGCCGATTAATCGGCGGAAAAAATATTTTTTAAATATTATTTTTTAAAGTAAACCTTTACTAAGAAATTATGATGAATAATTTTATTAACAGTAATAATAATCCTCACCGTTGATGTAAAGTTTCTAATACATTAATTCTCCTATTTTGAATAAAAATACACATACAGTGAACTCTCACTTATACGCCGCCTCATTTATGCGTCTTTTTCAGTTATACGACGATTTTGAATGGTCCCAACACATTCCATAGCAAAATAATGATAGTATCGTTCGTTTATGCTTCGCTCTAAAGATAAATATTTCACTTATGCGCCGAATTTTCCCTAAAATGTATGAAAATTTATTTATTTTCTTTAAAAAATAAGCATTTTTCTTTACTTTCCTGTTTAATCTTTCGCCTTTATTGCTCACGGAAGGCATTTTTTCCGCATGAACTAGAGTTCAGAAAGAGACAATTATGTATTATGCATCGTTTTAAAAAGAACAGTTTGTAATTAGGTATGCTACAACTTTTGTTTTATCTTAATCATTATAGTTACGTTATAGTAATTGCCAAACTGTAGTAATGTGTCCCTTTTCTGTAGAAACATTATTATTCACTATCTCATTAGAACCTATGTTGAGTTTTAGTCCTTTAAATAGGCTTGTTTACGAATACGTCTCTATGACTTATTCGCCTTTTTCTGTTGGTCCCTAGGGCAGGCGCATAAGTGAGAGTTCACTGTAGTTAATGTAGCAACATTTTTCTTGCGTCGATACTTTTCTCCTTGCTTTTAGATAATCTTCAATTTTCACAAAGAATAAAAGTATTGAATTACATAGCTACTAATAATTGAAAAATTGAAACTGAAAGAATTTCAAAAATGGATTGATCAATTGCTTTTTTTTTTTGAATTTTCACGTCTAGTTTACGTAATTAGCAATGTGTTATTGCAATATTATTGAAAATAATATGAAAATTAGTTCAGAGAAATTTGATAAAATTTTGAAATTATTTTGGGAAAATTAGGAAAATGGAAGAAAAAATTAGGAACTATTTCAAAAGTTAGAATTATAAAAAAAAAACGAAGAAAAAACTGTAACGGTGAAATTGCTAGTACTGAAAACAACTACTTTAATCATTAATCGGCTTGACCGATTAATCGGCCGATTATCAACTGCCGATTAATCGGTAATCGGTAATCGGCCAATTTGCTTATCGGTGCATCCCTACCTGTAATCCTACAAAACTTCAACTTGGGTCAAGAACAGCAGGTGACAGCATAAGTAGATGAACAACTGAATCGAAATGCATAAAAAAAACAAAGAATTATGCTTTAGCCTTTTTGGACAGTGTCCCAAATAAGCCAGATTTTAATAGTAAAAGCAGCACAGCATATGATCATTGGATATTTCTCAAGTCCTGCGAATATAATTATAATCCATGTAGGCCATTCCAATTTTAATAATTTTTATCAAAGAAAGTACCATTCATTTTTTAGTCACGATGATACATATGCTGCTTTTCACATTGAAATCTGGCTTATTTGGGACACTCTGTCCGAAAAGACTCAGGCACAATTCTTTGTTTTTTTAATGTACTCCGATTCAGTTGTTCATCTACTTATGCTGTCACGTGCTGTTTTTGACCCAAGTTGAAGTTTTGTAGGATTAAGGGGCGAATCGTCAGTATGAGCCGTTTTTTCAATTCCTCCATCCTTAAGAAATGTAATTTTTCTTAGACTTTTTGATCGATACGCAGGTCTGAATTTGCTCTCCACAAAGTAAAAAACAACGTACTACCATACTAGAGCCGATTTAAAAGACAAAAAATTAATAAAGTAGGTTCATTTTCAAATTTCGGCTTCCAAACTTTCTCATCTTCTTTACACGAGAACTACAGAGCTTTTGAGATTTTGATTATTTATTCAGCAATCTCTGCATTTTATAATTGAATAATAAAGTCCCGCCTTTCCCTCTACCAATTACATTTCAAGGGATATTTGCATAAAATATGACTATTGTCTAAACTTTTGCAACAATGTTAAAAATTGTTTTTTGTAATATCCAAAATTTGATTCCGGTTAAAATTTTAAGAACTCCATACACGTATTTGGGACCATATTGTGTACCTGCAGTAGAAATTTGAAAGCATTTCGTTGAATAGTTTTCTTTTTATTCACATATTTGCCAATTGTCTAAACTTTTGCATCACAGTGTATATTTCAAACCTTTTTCTTCCATTTAATAACCACCCGTCACTAGTTTTATCATTTGCAATACTTTTTTTTTTTTAATTTTGAAAAATCTAAAAAAAATCGAAAATTTCACAACTTTAGGCCAAATGAGCAGACTAAAGATGACGTCGCAAAAGTGAAATATTTTACAGAATTGTTACTTATCCTCATTCACAGTAAATGAAAGGTACCCGTTTACAAAAATCAAAAATTCATTTTTTTCGCTCCACCCTACTGCACAAGTTGTCTTCAATTTGGACATTAGGGTCGAATATAAATAAAAATAAAAATTGATTTATGAATTTTCATAACACTAAATCAAAAATGTTATTTATTTTAGTTTAACTGTTTCACTGTTTGTGTAACATTCCTGAAATGATTTTAAAAGTTATATTTTCTTTTTTTGGAATGGTTTCTGTAGGAAGCTGATTCAGTTTGGACTTATGAAAAACGTCATTCGGCAACTGCAGAAATATCCCATCCAGGTGATGCCTGAAAGTACAATTAAATGTAAACCATTGCTCAAATACTTCAATGGAAAGTACAGTTTTGAAGAAATCTGCTGCAAAACGGGCAAGTTTCATTATTTCATGTCAATTTTTGACATCATGAGAGTTTTTTTTTTTTTTTTAAATCCTAGTTTGCAATTTAAAAAAGACAATTTCAAAGCTCAATTCCAGGCACAAAGCAAACCACAACGGGGGAAAATTAGGTTATGAAATCAAATCTTTATAGAATTTCTCTTATCCGGTTATTTTTAAAACAGGTCTTCATTTCTTGCGTCCTAAAGGCAAAACCTAATTTACTTTTAAACCAAAGCAAAGAAACCTGCTGTTGGACTAAGTTATTTGAAGTGTTTGCTAATTGCTACTGCTTCCAACTGTTTCTATTTTTATTTTTTTAAGCAAAAAAAAAAAAAGCTTAGGACGTAGCATTATCTTTTTTTTTTTGGAATTACACCAAAGAAAGTAATAATTGACGAGCCCTTTGAAAAGCAACAACTTTCATGGGCAAAGTAAAATGAATGATAGAATGATACGTGTTACAATGCAAACTGTTTGGCAGTTTTACTTTGGCGGCACTATAACTATCGCCTTACGCAGTACAGGGCAGCTTGCAAAATTCTGTGCAGGTTCAACTTGTAGGTAGTAAACAGAGAGAGAGAAAGCTTACTAAAACCGCCGCATTTTCTTTTATAATCCTGAAAAATACTTTACCTTTCTTAGAAAAAGTTTTGAATGAATCAAACGGAAATCTTACAAGGTTGTGCGATCTTTAGAGTGATAGAAGCAGGGATGGTTTACTTTCTAGATTAAAAGAACTTTCATCAATAGATGAAAAACACTTTCGATGATTTAGTAAAAATGAGACAGGTTTTTGACTGATATAGAAGATGAAGCAGAGGAACAATTTTTAAAAGGATTTTTTTGAAACTAAAAAATGTGTTGTTTAGTAAATAATTAAAATATTTAAGCAAGGGCAAGCTAAAATTAATAAGTGTTTCCTATTATTGCGGTGATTCGCTTTAGCTTTAGTTATATTCTAAAAAAATTATTAATTCAGAAGTATTCATAGTAATTGTGATTTGATTGTGATTTTCTTTATGAATTAATTTGTCTCTTTTGTGAAATACTTTACTTTTTATGCATTAAGTTGCCACATTAAATTCTTTGTAGTTGCAAAATATTTTAATTTAAGACGAAAATATTTGCTTCGTTTCCATTCACTTTTTTATGAAATTATTTGCAATGAATTAGATTTTTCTTGACATATTAATAAAAGACGTATTGTTAATTAGCATTTTTACAAAAAAGAACATTAAGTTTTGATTTATATTACAGTCAAACCTTGTTAATTCGAATCCGCTTAAAACCAATTACTGCTTAAATTGCTGCAAAGTTGTTATTTCAGTAAAGTTTACTCCAAAAAAACACGGGTAGCTAAAGCAAATTTAGCAAGGGACCGCAGCAATATGGTATAGTACAACTTGTCAATTTAAGGTAAAATTTGGGCATTAAGCAGCAAGTTGCCGTCCTTAGGCCAGAGCTAAAGCAGAATTTCATGCAATATACCTACAGCCCAACTATGGTATCCAGAGACTGCAATTTTTTCATTCATAATTTGGACTCATCAGTCTAAGTCTGTCCAACAGATAGTCTAACAGATCAGTCTGTCAGTCAATAACCGGTATATTTCATATGGCTCTGAGTTAGAGCTGTCTAAAGGGTGGTAACTTACTGTCTAAATATTTTGCTTTAAAGAATAAACATTTAAAGGAAATCATCCCATGCATTTCCTCACATTTAAAGCAATGTTTATACACAAATATGCACCGTTGTTTTGAATAATTCTTGTCAGCTATTTCCAAACTGAGTAGAACTTATTAAAAAGCTCTTAGGAATAGAACTAATATGGAATATTGTACATATCATGCACGACTTTTTTTTCCTTAATTTATTTCTTACTGCAATCTGTTAAAAGTAACATGTTTTAATTACTTACAGGAATTAGTTATCAAGAACTTGATGAACGTGTTGAAAAAGATCCATCAGTTATAGTTTGTATGAAGTGACATTGTATACATTTTATGTATTTAGTACTATGTTTTTAAATGATATTTTTATGTACATTGCTTTTTATATGTATTCATTTATTTTACATTGTAATGTAATATAAGTAATAAATGCAGCTAAATTTTATGAAAAATATCATTTATTTATTTTTCTTTTATATTACAACGTTACACATTGTTAATCATACAGTGAGGTAGTGGCTGTGAACTTCCGGAAAAAAAAAACAACATTCCGGTACTCAGTATTTTACAACTTGATACCGATATTAATACTGGTTTTATAAAGTTTTAAAAAGAGAAACAAAATCTGCTTGTTTTGTTGCCATATTTCATAATTTTATCCAAAAAATATAACCTATAAAAATATAAGCAATTTTATTATGAACAAATGTAAAATGAAGGAACAAAAGCTATAGTCAAAAATTCACGATACGAGGGTGGTTCAAAAAGTTTTTAGACTTCACTATAAAAAGAAATTTATTTACAAAATATGATTACAACTTTTTAAAATACAACCCTTTAACTGCAATGCACTTGTTCATTCGAGAAAATCAGTCTGTAAAGGATGATAACTGATCATCTTTACTTAACTGGTTCAGCTGTTTTCGATATTCTGTGACAGCTTCTTCTGCATTGCCAAATTTGCTTCCCCACATTTTATTTTTAATTTTAGGGAACAGGAAAAAGTCACAGGGTGCAAGATTCGGCGAATGGGAGGGTGTGGTAGGATTTCGATAACTTCTGCTTCAAGAAAATATGTTATTTTCTGTGCAGAACATGTCAAAGCATTGTCGTGGCGCAGGATCATCCCATGTGTTCCTCATTTGGGTCTTTTTTGACCCCACTGTTCTGGCAAACACTTGGTCACATACTAATCTGCTGTCACTGTTTTTCTGTCTTCAAGCACTATAGTAGCAATATGCCCTGAGGATGAGAAAAATGTTGCCACCATTCACTTTCTGACACTTGTGCATCTGACCTTGGTTGGTGGCAGTTCATCTGGAAAGCACCAGGTCATAGACTGGCGCTTTGCTTCTGGCTCAAACTGGTAAATCCATGTTTAGTCACCTGTAACTATATCCCAGACACCTCCTTCTTTGCCATCGTTGAATTTTGTTTTCATCATGTGGCCCCATTCTACATGTTGTAATGTCATTTTAAATTTTTGGTAGTGGCAGCAGAAAAATGATTTGTTTTTAGTTTTCAGTTGGAGACTAAAAAGTTGGAGTAAGCCGCTTGCTTGTCTTACTATAAATATTAAATAAGTTTTTACAACATTGCCTTATGAAACTGTTTTATAATTAATATTTGTAACATTTGTAGCGTCCTGCGACACAGCATTAAAACATGGCGTTATTCAAACCTGTTGAAGGTTTTAGGGAGGCTTATTGTACGTTGCCGAAGAGTTAGGATTAGCAGTATCAGCTAGAAGTAATGTGGTACGAATAAAAGGCTTAATTCTTGAAAGTGAAGAGTATAAAAGTGATCCTGTTTTGTGAAAGAAATGTTAAAAGCAGCTATTGAGGACAGACAAATGGCTGCAAAATGTACCAAAGACGAAAGGTAAGCAAAAATTGCCAAAGACAAAATTGCTGCGAAAAATGCCAAAAATGAAAGGCAGTTTCAGTTAGAAAAAATGCGATTGGAACACGAATTAGAAATGACAAAATTACAATTTCAAGGCTAAGATTTAATCGCGCCAAATGCTTTAGACGCATTTTCGATCACTCCAAAAAGGAAATTCACTTTACCGAAACTTGAATTCAAGCAATATGGTGATGATTTAAAAGATTGGCTGCCTTTTTGGAGTCCAGCACATTGACAAAGATAATGATATTGCACTAGAAGATAAGTTTCAATACCTTATTCAAGCTATTGTAAGTGGATCAATAGCACGAGAATTAATAGAAAGTTTTCTGCTAACTAGAAATAATTACAGTAAGGCTGTGGAAGGTCTAAAATCTCGTTTCGGGAGTGAAGATCTTTTAATAGAAGTATATGTAAGAGAGCTGTTAAAGCTTATAAGTAATGTGCATATGAAAGGAACAATTTCGCTTACTTCATTGTATGATAAACAAGGGACATACATTAGATTTGGGCACTTTGGAAGTCACTATTGACAAGTGTGCTTCTACTTTATATTCTATGGTGGAATCTTGTTTTCCAGAGGATTTCTTAAAATTATGTAATAGGAGCACTATCTATAATACTAAGTTAGATGCAAAAGAGCGTCTTGATATTGTAAATGCTTTTCTAAAAGCTGAAGTAGAAGGCGTAGCAAGAATAAATAGCTATAGATGGTTTCGGTTTACTCAAGAGTCAGGACAGATGGTATGAAAGAAAAAGACGTCCCCAAGGCAAATAGAAATAATACGCCATGAATGGCTGCTGCTTTGCTGACAACTACTCCAGTAAAAGATGCTACGAAGGCTTGTGTTTTTTGTGATGGGAAACATGCAAGTTCAAACTTTTTCAGCTCAAGATATGACTTTGGAAGAGAGACAAAATATTCTTAAGGAGAAAAGGTGTTTTAATTGTCTGGTTCTCGGATATGTGGCTAAAAGATGTAAAAATAAAACAAAGGTGAGTATAAATTGTTTCTTAATATTATTACTGACCCAGTCACCGCCTGGTATTTTTTCTAGTAATAAATAAACCTTTTCTTTTAAAAGATATTTATGCATACAACTAAATTAAAGTACATTGATAGTAACTTTAAAAGTTAGAAAGTGGGAGCAAGTTAAGGCTTTTGGGGAAACTCGAAAAAGTATATTTGCAAGGCATCATTCTTCCTCACAATGTAGAATAATGTGCAATGAAAATTAAAAATACAGTGAAAGTTTTTTGTTTCTGGTGAGAGATGATGATTGGAAGTTTGATGCATTGTAAGGAGTGCTAGCCATTCCTGGCCCTGGGATGAATCAAGAGGACAATATTACTTTTTAGAAATGTTTATAGATTAAATGTTTTTTCGTTACTGGACCAAAGTACAAAATGACTATTCAATAAATAGTAAAATTAAATCCTTTCAAGTCTGACTCATTTTACTCCACTAGTGACCTATTTTAGTCCTTGTTATGAGGTGAAAGGAATCATTAACAACACATTTTACAACTTATTTATCTGTAACAATGTGTCGTTTTTTTTCAGATATTTCACTTTAAATGTCATATGGAATATACATGTGCATATCCGGAGTATTTTATTCACTGGTTGAATCAATATATTTTTTTGCTGCCAACGCTTGATTGTAAAATTGCTCTTTTTTAGAAAATTTTACCTCAACTGACCCTATTCTTTTAATACATTACAATAATAAAAACTTGCCATAAAAATTAGTGTTTATTGATTCTTACATACTGTGTACAGGGTATTTCTGTAATTATATTGGGATCAAAAAGTTCTAGGAAAGGTAAAAATTTGATATTAAATTTATTATAGGAGCACGTTCCAGAGATATTTTCTGTTTTCAAAATTTGATGCATCTTTCTTGGTGTGACTGTATTATAGATAAAGCGCATATGACAAAAAGTGTGCTATTATTAGAGATAATTTATGCCTAATCTAAGTATTCTTACTCTTCTTTAATCACTTTTTTTCTCCTACTTTTGAAATATTTGTCAAAGCTAAGATTTATATATACTATGGATTAAATCAATTTTTATGATTTATATCTACAAATCTTAAGTAATCAAGCTAATTTGGCAGTAAATAAAGTTTGGCTTTCGTTTTCTTTCTGTTCTCTAATGAATTGTAAAAGGCTGTGAAAAAGTTAATTTAAATTTTAATAAAAACAATAAACTACTTGGACTTTTTCTCCATGTAGTTTTGTTCCTTGTACACTAATTTACTGTACTATTTAGAAAAATTGTATTGATTTAAAAAAAAAAAAAAATACTTAGCAAACCTGCATTACACTAAAAACAGGAAAAATTTTCGAAATTTGCTAATCTGTAACTTATCTCTAAAGCTGTGCTTATTAGTTTACATTTATTAGATTTTACATTTTCCAACAATATGTAAAATTTTTGAAAACATTTTGGGCAAAAAAATTCAGTTTCTCGAAAAAATAATTTTCCAAAAAAAAAAAAAAACACATGATTTCAATAAAAAAAGATCGAGTGATTGCATTTATTGATTTACGATTAATTTATACAGCAGAGAAAATAATATTTTTTCCTTAAAGTTGGCTTTTTTCTGAAGAAGAAACTGGACTGGAAAGAGCATTTTACAGAAGTTAACTGTAAAGTAAAATCATACGTTTAAAAACTGGTTTTTCCATTTCGTCATCACCAAGGGCCGGTTATGAACAAAATTTCTTTCGATTTATTTAAGTTTCAGTTTAAAAAAAAAAAACTTTCAAAGGATCCGACAAATGACAGCCTCAATTTTTCTACCAACCAATAAAAAATCCAAGGTCGCCGTTGGTGTGATTCTTTTTCGGGGTGACGAATGACGATCTGAGTATTGCGGCTGTCTTTTATGGGATAAGAATGAATTACGTATAAGATACTTGCTGTAATTAACAGAAGGCAAAAACTGCTATTGAAGATTTATTTGTAGAAAATTCTATTTTGTAGACAGCGCTCCTTTAAAGTTTTTACGATGTTGTTTGTAGCTTACAGCTATCTCTGCCATTCAACATTTTTTTTCTTCTTTTTTTTTATGAGTGCAAAATAAATGTTTACTATTTGATCTTCCAGGCTGCTTTATAATTTCCTAACAATGTAATTACTGTTACAATAAACATAATGAGAAAAAAATCCAGTTTCAGATTTTTTTTTTTGGGGGGGGGGGAGGGGTGTCGAATGTGATAATGTGGTCAATTTACATTCTGAGTTCGAAACTCGATTTGAGTTCGAGAACAGTTCTTATTCGAGGACAGTTTTTAAGCCTACCCAAACCATAAATATGGACCTTAATCGCGTTTAAAAGATTTATGTTTATAAAAATTGCCTAACGGCCCCTCTACTCGTAACTTTTTCTTCTCTCTAAGATCACCAAAATATCTAAAACTGCGTTTTCAAAATTACTATTTCAAAAAAGTCCGCTGAAGGTTCGTTTTAACAGGGTTTTGCGAGAAGTGAAAAAAAAAAGAGCTTTTTTTTTTTTTTTTTTTTTTTTTTTTTTGCCGAATTTAAAGAGTTGCCTACTTTTTGATATAAAAATATTGAATGAAATAAATCCAAAGTTAATTAACGCACGCATCAAATAACATATATGATTTGAAAAAAATATTTTCACGAGCAAAATTTATTCAATTGATAATAAAATAAGATTGTAAATAGCGGGAAGCATTCACGCATTTTAAAAATAAAATTTCATTTTCAGTTTTCATTTCAGACACTTAAATAAACAACCAAACACTGTGTAATCGAGCAGATCCAGTCTGGTATTTATTATTATTATAATTTTTTTATTCTTTTTTTTTAATTCTTTCTTTCTTACTTTTTTTTTAAATATTTATTTATACCCCTTTACTTTTGTATTTATTAATTTATATATTTTCTTATTACCTTAATGTAAAAATATTTTCAATATATTTTGTCTTATTGAGCAAAATTATTTTTCTTCTGTATATTGATTGGTTACCAATGTGAATTGTTTGTAAATTTTGCATTCAGAGGAAAAAAAGATTCAGTCTGGTGGTTAGCATATTTGCCTGGGATCAAAAAACTCGTGTCCTATTCCCACCGAGGTCAGCGATTTTGACACTACACGTTTCGCGTAGAGAAACTTTAAGAAGTGGTTCGACCTTTCGCCATGAAAATGATTAGAACATTACTCTGAAAAATGGTATTTTGAAAAAGCACTCCTAAAATGGTGAATTGTCGCCATTTAGATCGTTGGAGGGATGTAACCAATTTCTTGGTGAAACTTTATTTTTTAACAACATACTACTTCCTAACTCAGTAAAAAAGTGTTTTTTTTTTTTTTTTTTCCCTTCCTGCATGTGATATTTGTAGAATTGTTTACCCAATCAGACCGAATAAAACATTGAAAAAAAAGAAAAAAAATGTTTGAACTTATTGTAATTTTTTGTCATTATAGTGGAATGGATGTTTGGAAATACGGGTTTTTCTTTCGAGAATATACCGCTACTTGTTTATTGAACGAATTGAAGGGACAAGTGGATAAAGGTGATATGGGGAAATTTTTTTTGATTTCTAGAAAAAGCTTTCAAAAGAAATGTGTTATTTTTTTAATGGATTTTTCTCAACGGGGTCATATTCTTAGTTACCAACCATTTCCGTGACGAAGGGGACATGATACTGATGGACTTATTAACCTTCATCCGTGGTAAAAAGTAAGTTTTTCAAAATTGTCACATATCACCTTTATCCACTTGCCCCTTCAATTTTGAGTGCGTATTAGTTTTCTTCACAACTCGATGACGACAAAGCAGTTAAATGTCAGCCTGCTTTCCCGTTCTAGTGTTACAGCAGATAAGACACCTTTCCATTTGTAGATAAACAAAACAAATTAATCACGTTCCAAGTACATTTGGATAGGACCGGTGCCAAACACGTCCAAGTTGGCGCAATGCTTACACCAGATTTCCCGTGGGCAAAATATTCACATTCGGTATTTTCGGAACGACGGAAGAGAAATCCTCCTGAACCTATTATTAGCTTTTCCTCCAGTTGAAGGCAACAGCCCTCCGTTCTATTACTCTTCCGTGTCGCATTCTTGAATTTCACGCATATAGCATTTGATCGCATTCTTTGTGCTACCTGACGGGAATAGGACCCTCCGTGGTTTGTTGATGCACGTATAACTTGTGAACTCGTCTCGACTTCAGTGTCTCTTGGGAATAGGATATGTGCCTGCTTCGAATTTGGAGATTTTTGTAAACAATTCGACGTCGATGATGTCTCGGCAGCAAACCTGAAGAAAATTTTAGGTAAGCTCAACTAATTTGTTTACGTCTGTTGATTAATGTTTTGTATATACAATAAATTCTCAATTATCCGCGGATTATCGGCGCGGGTCTCGGGAAAGAATTAAACACTATTAACAAATTTGTTCGAAAAAGCACGAATTTAAAATTTGTTTTTCTTAACGTTTCTTACTCAAGAGTGTGGTGTACTTCATCAATAAATTATTTAACATAGGCGTTATCGTTAGTACCTTGTCTTTATGGATTTTATATGCTTGAAAACCCCAAATACAAATAATTCTTTTATGCTGTACCTATCGTCACTGTTTGTACACATCACGTTTCAAGTGGGATGCAATTATTTTTAAGGAAAAAAAAAAACATTTTTATTTTCTTTACCCCTAATTTTATGCTTTTTTCGGATTATCCGCGATTTTCGTTATTCGCGATACCCGTGCCACCCATTTCCGCGGATAATCGGGAGTGCACTGTATAGAGATTTATTTGAATTGGGCGGGGCAGGAATGCAGGATTTTCCAAAGTGGTCGATTACGTTTTAGAAAAAGTCCATGAAACTCTCATTTTGTATAATGTAGTTCACTTCACACACTCCTGGGTCCCCCGTACCTACCACAACTCGTTGTTTAACCGGGATAGGGCCCTGAAGAGCGCATGTTCTTTTTGAACCAGAACCAAGGGTCGAGCAAACCCTTTCAGAAACAGATCAGGGCAATTCTCCGAAATCTGAACGCCCGGGAAAAGTTGTTTAACTGCATTTTTTTATTACTATTATTTATTTTTTTTAATTTGTCGAACCTCGAAAAAACGAACTCCAAGAGACCTTTAAAATCAGTTCGTCTCAATAGTAGATCGTCATATCTGAACAATTAAAAACAAACAATATAGGACGAAGATTGGAAATGTAGTTCGTCTTAACGGTAATTCGCCCCTTCGAATTAACGAGGTCCGACTTAATATTATTATTATTATTGTTACTAACATTTTAATTTTTATTATTAATGTTATCTTTTACAAGAAATTGTTCGAAATAATTTCCCAATGTATTTCCATTCACTTAAAAACAATTACTCATTTACTTTATTCTAAGAAACTTTTGAGCGATCAGAAAGTCACTCTCTTGTTCGAATATGTTTCTCTCTCAAGTGAACTTAAATTATTTTTAAAACTTACATCAACATTTCACAAATTAAATTTGTAGTACTAAATTATGATTACTTGAAGGTGTAAAGTGATATTTTTAAAATCTATTTAATTATTTAAACAATCAAGCTGCATTATTTTAAAGTTTGTCTCAAGGTTTTCGTGTCACTCTCCTGACTCCTGGCCTAGGAATGAATTCAATTATTATTCGTAAAAAGATGGAATTTTGAATCTGCTGCATAGCAAAATGTTGCATTCCTAGTTCCTAGAGTATTTTGTAATTATGTTTTACCTGGTGGTCTTATTATAATTTTGAAGTTCTAAACTGAAGTGTGTAACATTTTTGTTGTCAGTCTCCTCCTATTTTTTTATATTAAAAAATTGAAGGATTTCTGTTACGTGTACTTTAATTAAGCGATAAGAAGTTTGAAAGTCAAGTTTTTAAACTTAAAAACTAGTTCTGGGCCTTGGTAACAGGCTCTTTGTAAGTAAAATGTCACTCTTCTGGCACACAAAAATGGCATTTTGTGTTCTATAACAGCATAGCTAAAAAAATAATGAAAAAAAAAAGTAGCTAAAGTGACTTCTCTTCCTTTTTTCTCTTATTAAATAATAAAGACTCGGTTTACATTAAAAAAAAAACAAAAAACATTTAACTATTTTTATTTTCAAAAAATTTATGTTGAGAAAATATAACACTTTTGGCGAACCACCCGTAACGTGTTTTGTAACGAGGTGATTTACTATAAGTTTCTTCAAACCAAATACGTCTTTGATAGCTCAACTTTCTTACTAAGTTACATTTGTTATTTCTTAATGATGATTAATTTTAATGCATTAAAAACTTGATTTTTGTTTTAAAATTTAGTAATTTAATCTAATTTTCCAATTTGTATATAGGGTAGATTGGGGAAGCGTAATTTTCAACGTTAGTTTATATAAAATAGCTCATTGGTTTTATTTTTAAACTAGCGGTACCCGCACGGCTTTGCCCGTGGTATAAAATTAAAAGTTCATTTGTAAAAAAATGATATAGCAGAAAAAATACTCTATTTTAGTTATAATTCAACTATAATTCCTTCAAAGTATGATATAAAAATTTGGTATGGACCCTACACTACTTCCTTTTACGTGTAAATTTCTTAGTAGATGCCTTAAGTGCTAAAATAGTGCTTGAAGTGAGTAAGATAACAATTCAAACATTTGCATCCCTAGTTTGCCATGAAACAATGCAAAAAAATGTTTTATAATGATTAATCTCCTAAATATCGCCGATTTTAACATCATTCAGTAGATTTTTCGCAAAATATCGCCAATAGCGCCAAATTGAACCCAAAAAAATTTTTTTTTCGCTAAATTTATTGCCAACTTGGCGATATGTCACCAAATTGGCGTCAAACACTTGGTGACCAAAAGCTTGGCGAGATATCGCCAAGTGGTCGCGCCAATTCATATCACTTTGGTCTGCATTGAAAGCCCTGATTACCCCATAAAAGGGGTAAATCACCCCTTGGGGACATTCGAATGCAACCCCAAAGATAGGTGCACAAAAATAAGCCAAAAGAAAAAATAAGAAAAATTTTGTTGCTCACAGAAACCAACAGAAATCTTACCAAAGTTTAAAAGAAGAAGAAAGTTTTCTTTCCTAACTTCAAAAACAAAATAATACATTTTCCGAAATGACATACTTTAGAAAGAACGTTGCAATATCGCAATAAGATAGAAGTAAATATACTGAAATAGAATTGAATGCCAAATTGTAAAAAAGTCGCCAAAAAAATAATTTTTAATATTGTCTTTCATTATTTATTAAATGCAATTATTGCTGCAAATTACAGTCCAACAATAAATAATCACATTGCAAAAGTATATTTGGAGCAATTTTTTCTTTTAAACTCAACTGATCCTAAAAATTTTAAGTATTAGTCATAGAAATTTCGTGCATTATTCTTCACAATGATAATAAAAACAATAAACATCGACAAAGATCAACCAGCAAACGATAAATTAAAAGCTAAATTCGTTCACTCAAGCCATTTGCTGCAATTTATCTATATACATAAAAGACTACTTTTGAAAACGTATGTCCGGGGTAATCTTCCAAACTACTGAACCGATTTTAACCATTTTTTCACCGTAGATAGCTACAGTAACAGGGAGCAGGATAAGCTATAATTTATTTCTAAAAAGCTTAGTTTAAAAAAGTTATTATGGAAAACAGTTAATTTTATGTCATTTCCCCATTAAATGATTAAATTTTCAACCCAATTTGTTGCAAAAATTTGGTGCCATGCAGCAACAATATTGATTGTAATCATATTGAAAATGTTGAACCAAGGCTTCTCTGGAGTAAGTATGGAATTTATTGCCTTCTAAGGATTTTTATATTTATCTGAGCCAACAATCGCTAACGGGTGAAATAAAAAAAAATTGATTTTGGCAATAGTTAGTGAATAGAAAGTGTTTATAGTCAAAAAAATTTCTAAATTAGGTACATAAGATGTTTTCACCTCACCAATGTTGTCACGAGGATAGAAACTAATAATGGGACTTATTTAACGAGCAATATTTGGAAATGGTTAATTTCAGTGCGATTGATACTGTAAATATATATTTATTTTAATATACCAAGCTTATAACATTTCCTATTTACTCAAACATTATTTGTAGCTGCTATTTTTTTTTAGCTTGCATTATTTTTTTTATAGTTTATCCATAACATAGCCATTGTTTACAGAAGTAGCCATTATGTTTATAGATATACACTTTAGTATTGGGGAAATTTATGAATGAGTTTCACTAAACCACCCTACACCCACAGAAACCCGGGCAGGGCCGGGTACCCGGCTAGTATTGAAATAAATTAATAATGAAGTAAAATATGTTTTGCAGACGATAAATTTAGAATGGTATCCTGTATTTTAAGGAAAGGACTCGATTTCTCATTTGATTGACAGGTGCCATCTTATCACGGTTTTTAATATTTCATTTGACTAATTTTAATAAGGCTTAGGAGTTAGGATTGTTACAAAAACAAATACATTTTTAAAATTATTAAGGGAAAAAGAACGAAATAAAAACGTAACCATGGTAACAACATGAAAAGTTGATTTCCGTTGATAAAATAATTCATTTCATCTCTATTTTCAAACAAATTTTATTCGCGAGCAAAGCCATTTTAGAATCGTTTGGCTTGCTTTACTGAAGGTAAGCCTTGAATTTCGGGATTCTAAAAATAATTGTTACAGCTCTCCTGATGATCGTAGAAACTTCGAAAAAACGTCATTTTGTGCAGAAAATTTCAAGCTTTCGAATGACATAAGACTTGAAAATGTGTATGGAATATTTCTTCCCTATTTTATCGAATTTCCTCTAAGAATTCGAATAGAAAAAGAACGAAATGGAATGTTCGAAAAATCGCTTCGAGGTGCAAAACTACATGCTACAAACTAATTTTGTGCCAAGTGGCATGAAAATCGACCGAACGGTTTTGGCGCTACGCCCGTAACAGACAGACAGACAGAAAGAAAGAAAGAAAGAAGGACAGACAGAACCACCTTCAGCTTTATTATTAGTAGAGAAGAGAGTAGAGATAGAGAAATCTAATTTATCCAAAAAATCTGGACTTTTGTGATTGGTAAAATAATAGTTTTCACTTTGAAGAAGGATATAATATTTTTACCGTCGAAAATTAATCAATACAAAACACTTCCATTTCGGCATCTACCCCATACCGTTGGGGAAGATGCCGTTAGTGCAATTTCCGTAGGGGGAAGATGCCGTATATGAGATTTTTGCTCCAACTACTGCATGCAATGTATTTTGTCGAATCACATTTTTTCCGACGGTTCGGTGTCGTTGTCTTAGTTCTATGTTTCGAGTAGGATCACTGTTTTCTTTAGAGCGTGTTGAAAAGCTACGGCATCTTCCCCAAAAGAAAATACGGCGTCTTAGCCAAAGGCATGTAACACTAATTCGGGTACTCATCAGAGCGGTAAAAATGACTAAACACTATAAAAACGCCCCTTAAACCTGCGGTAAATCAAAAACAATTTACGTATACTCTAAATATGCATACTCCTTCATTCTAACTGACTGACTAGCTGTTTTTGTTGATTCTTGTAGGGGAAACAATACGGCATCTTCCCCGATGGGGCGTCTTCCCCCAATAGTTTGTTTTGTACTATACATATTATGAAAGTTCCTTCTATTCGTAAGTTATCTTGCTTAAAAGCAAGAAAGAATCTGGTTTTCTTACACAGAACAAACTTGAATAACTCAAATATATCTCTAATTCAAATTCATAGCTAATTTGAAGATATTTCTTGGTCTCTATGAAATCAATAATACTTTTTAAATGTAAAGTTTCGGATGATAAGGTAGGGAGCCCAAATATCGCCCATGTTCCTCATATGATCCATAGTAATCCTATAAAGGGTACAAAGGAGGGCTACAAGGTTAGTGAATGGATTTTCTAATTTAGACTATGATTCCAGACTTAGAATGCTTAACATGAATAGTCTTAAACAAAGGAGAACCAGGGGGACATGATTCAGTTGTTTAAATTTATCAAAATGAAAGATGTTATAGGGTTAAATATTTGCACGGAAAGCAGGACAAGGGGTCATTATTAAGCTGTTTAAATCTCAGGCTAACCTGGAACTTCGGAAAAATTACTATTTTAGCAGAGTAGTGGGAACTTGGAATAGTTTACCGGAAGAGGCGGTAAGGAGCAAGGGAGTAAATAGGGCCATTGATCTTCATTGGGGTCTATAATTTGACTAGGACCAGCCTTGTTGGGCCCAGAGCCTGTTGCTGGTCGTCGCATTTGTATTTGTAATTTCTTGAAGACTAGTGCTGCAACATAGAGCAAGAGCCCTACAAAGTCTGGTTTCAATATAGGAGTAAAATCCTATTGGGACAGGGG
Source organism: Uloborus plumipes (assembly GCA_038373865.1). NCBI lineage: Eukaryota > Metazoa > Arthropoda > Arachnida > Araneae > Uloboridae > Uloborus > Uloborus plumipes. The sequence goes on along the minus strand of JAXGGA010000796.1, from coordinate 164,093 downwards.
GGAGTCAATGAATGAAACCCTCCTTCGTAGACCGACCAGTGCATTTACAGTCAATGGAATAAAAAAAAAGTAATTTGTTTTGAAAAAAGAAATGCCAAATAAATTAATTTTACCATCGAAAACCATCAAAAGTTTTGAGAGAACTTTTCTCAAATTTCTTTGATTCCAAATGGTCCCTCTTTTCCTTGATTCCAAGTGGTTGAATGTTTTTATTTTACAACCTGAATGCAAGGAAGTCATAACACAGTTATTTAAACAATAAACAAAGAAGTGTGCCCATTTTGAATATTTCTGTAAGATATTAAAACTACCAAAATGAAAACAATGATTAATAATGAGAAAAGTAAATTTCTTGCCTATTTTGCCATGTTCGAAGTTGTAATAATTTCTCTGAGCGTTCCACAAAAGTTAAAAATTTATCCCAACTAAAGTTTAAAATAATTCTTCAGGTAAGTAAAAAAGGTCGTTAACTGAAACAAGAACTTTGTTTAAATCGAAAATAATAATAATCTTACTACTATTATATATGCGAAAGTTTGTATGGATAGATGGATGGATGTATGGATGGATGTATGGATGGATGTATGTTTGTTCCTCTTTCACGCAAAAACTACTGAATGGATTTCAATGAAACTTTTACCATAATGTAGCTTATACATCAGAATAACACATAGGCTATAATTTATAACGACATTCGAGAAAGTTCGATTGGTAGCGCTTTTTTCATTCCAATTTTAGGTACAATTTTCGCATAAATCTGCGAAGGCTTCCAACAAACTAATTCAATATTTAGTGCATCATCTCAACTCCCAGTCGATAGCTAGAATTGCGTGTATGATTTTTGATATTCGTATTGAATATTCAAGGCTTTTCTCAAGTCAAATCACAAAGTAAAATGCTTTGTATTTAAAACGTGTTGTAGCTTAGTCTTATTTATAAACAGAATATTTATCCCCAAGCAAAATGTTTTTTATTGTGCATTGCAAGGAACAAATATATTTTTAGAATTAATTGAATTTTTTGATTAGTGGACTGTTTACGGCATCAATTATTTTCGCAAGTTATGTAAATATGTCTCAGAGTAACGGTAACGTGATAACTTGGAGAGAGTTTGGCAACCAATAAATGGATTTGGCTGTTTATTTTCCACTTTGGTAGAACTTTAAATACAACTTAACGGCATTTTATTTTATTTTTATTTATTTATTGTTTTTTTACTCTAATTGGTCACTTACTTATTATCAAGCTCTTTCTGGGGGGTACTTACGTTGGTGCTGTTACTTATTATCCAATCGAATATGAATCTTGCTAAGCTTTTAATGATTTTCTCGAAGATTTTTCTACTAACGCGTTTTTGGAGCCAAAAACTGCGAAATATTACTACCATCATATACGCGAAAGTTTGTAGAGATGTTTGGATGAATGTTTGTGACTCTTTCACGTAAAAACTTTTGAAGGAATTTTAATTAAAATGCACAGAGAAAAATAGATTATACATCCGGATAGCATAGAGGCTATAATGTATGAAGATGTTCAAAAAAAAAATGGGTAAAATCCTACTTTAGGGTCCGGGTTTGGCGATTTTTTTCAGACTGTAGCTTAAGGTTGCTATCATTTAGCTTAAAATCGCCAAACAATCCAATCATCCAATGATAATTCTGTGGTTGCCAGATTTAATAATTTATCGCCGGACCTTAAACTAGGATTCATCCAAAAATTGATTTGTAGTTCCTTTTTTTAATTCCAGTTTTAGCCCATTTTTCGCATAAATCCGAAATCTTTCAGCAACCTAATTTAGTATTTAGTGTATCATCTCAACTTTCTGTTGATAACTAGAATACGTGTATTATTTTTTCTTTTCGTATTAAATGTTCATGGCTCAAATGTCAATTCATCGTGTTCACGCTCTTTTATACACCATCCAATCAGTGTGCATCCCGATGACGTAATATCTAGCTACTTCAACTTCAACTCATTAGGATAATACGCAAGCCAATCTACTGCATCTCAATAAGTTAACTCAAAATTTAAAATTTGGATACATCTTTCGTAAGAATCAAAACAATCGACGTTTTGTCAGCCATGTCAGCGGGTATTGCATTTCTTAAGTATAAAAATAATAATAGTTACCTTACTGTATTTTGAGGAAATGTAGCAAAAGTACCTTCTAAGAGTTATGCCACGAAAGCGTAAGTCTAATCTTTCCCAAAGCTCTAATAAAGCTCGAACTACGAAAGCAGCTAGACTTAACGAAACGTTTCTACAAGCCGAACTACGAAGGTTTCAACAGGCGGAGCGTGAGGCAGCTCACAGAGCGGATGAGACACCAGAACAGTCCCAAGCTCGGCGTCGTCAGTATGCTGAATATCTGGCATCTCAGCGGGCTGCTGAGACACCTGAACAGTCCCAAGCTCGGCGTCGACAGCATGCTGAGTATTTAGAATCTCAAAGGGCTGCTGAGACACCTGAACAGTCCCAAGCTCGGCGTCAACAGCATGCTGAATATCTAGAATCTCAAAGGGCTGCTGAGACAAAATCGGCGTCGTCAGTATGCTGAATATCTAGAATCTCAAAGGGCTGCTGAGACACCTGAACACTCCCAAGCTCGGCGTCGACAGCATGCTGAATATCTAGAATTTCAAAGGGCTGCTGAGACACCCGAACAGACCCAAGCTCGGCGTCGACAACATGCTGAGTATCTAGAATCTCAAAGGGCTGCTGAGACACCTGAACAGTCCCAAGATCGGCGTCGTCAGTATGCTGAATATCTTTCATCTCAACGGGCTGCTGAGACACCTGAACAGTCCCAAGCTCGGCGTCGACAGCATGCTGAGTATCTAGAATCTCAAAGAGCTGTTGAGACACCTGAACAGTCCCAAGCTCGGCGTCGACAGCATGCTGAGTATCTAGAATCTCAAAGGGCTGCTGAGACACCTGAACAATCCCAAGCTCGGCGTCGACAGCATGCTGAGTATCTAGAATCTCAAAGGGCTGCTGAGACACCTGAACAGTCCCAAGCTCGACGTCGACATCATGCTGAGTATCTAGCAACTCAAAGGGCTGCTGAGACACCTGAACAGTCCCTAGCTCGGCGTCGACAGAATGCTGATTATCTAGCATCTCAAAGAGCTACAGAAACCGTTGCAGCAGCTGAGTCACGCAGACGCGCTGTTGCTGAAACGGCACACCAGCGACGTCTAATATTCACAAGAAACACGTGGGGGGTGTTCGATAAAGCTGCATTTGAGTACGACGAGACTCTTGATTACGAAAGCCACAAGCTTATAAAAGTAGAAATGATGAATAAAGAATGCATATTTTGCAGTGCTCTTAAGTGGAAAGAGGAAGCTGCAGGCATGTGTTGCTCGGGTGGAAAAGTATCCATTCCTTCAATAGAAGAGCCAGTTGAACCTCTTAAAGAACTTTTCTCTTATGAAACGGATGAGTCTCGCCGTTTTCTAAAAAACATAAGAAAATACAATACATGCTTTCATATGACATCTTTTGGGGCGGATAACATTGTTTCGATGCCTGGATTTTTCCCGACTTTTACAATACAAGGGCAAATATACCACACAATTGGCTGTTTGCTTCCTGCTACCAATACGCAACCAAAATTTTTGCAAGTTTATTTTATGGGCGATGAGGAAGCACAAGTGAATAGGCGTTCTGAGTACGTACAAGGTGTGGAAAGAAACACGGTCAGAAAAATACAACAAGTTCTGCACGATCACAATATTTTAGTTCATGAATTTAAAATGGCTAAAGATAAAGTAACTAGAGTCCTATATGAATACGTAGTATTCAGAGTAGCGACAACAGCCGAGTTCGAATAGGACAACCGGTTACAAGCAGAAACGGGGTTGCCGTGAAGCTGCAAGTTTGGCTTCGTACTCGCCCAAGGGTTTCATTTCTAAAAAATTGTCACAAACGCTGTATTTAAAAAGTATTTCCTCGAACTCAAACCTCTGAAAAACGATTAGTGTTCCAATGTAATGATACTCTTAAGGTTTTAAAACAGCTAAAAACTGTATTTGTATTTAATTGATCCAAAGAAAAGGAAGAAATAAAAATAGTAGGTGACTGAATACTAACTAGTAAATAAATTCATCGCGCGTTTTTGTGTTATTATTAAGTTTACCATCAGGAAGATTTTTGAGTACAACAATATTTCGTTCTTGATATCAAAAGCTAAAAAAAAAAAAAAATTAAAAAAAAAAAAAAAGTTATTTATTTTTTTAATCTAAGTTTCAATCTATCTTAAATATTTCACAGTTGAACAAAAAATAAAATTAAAATATGAGTAGGAAGAAATTTGAAAGAGTAATTAATGCAATAGTATCCACTCAATAATGTGATCACTTCCAGAGAATGTGATTTTCATAAATTAACAACTGACTATTCAGAAAAAATTTCTAAATTAAGTTTTTAAAAAAATAAAAAACACATTTTGAGTTTAAAAATAGAACGAATAAACTCTTATCTTATTTTCATGTGTGTAATACTGTCATAATATTATCCTGTTACAATTTTGTAAATTTAATTCATGTGAATCAACTACAAGGCTCCAATATCAGTTTGTTTTTATGTAAATATCTAGTAACTTTTTGATTAACGTAGAAGTTGCAGTGATACTTTGATCAGTTTTCCCAGACTCAAAAACTCTCAAAATGTAAGATATAATACAGATTTTTTGTAAAAAAAATCTAACAGACGAAAGTGTTGTCTGATCATTAAAAAAAAAAAAAAACATTTCTATTTTAGAAACCTGATAACATTAAGCAATGTGATAATTTTGACATTCTTACAAATGAATAAACTCTGGAGCCCAAGTGAGTATGAAAAAAATAAACTGTGATCACATTAAGCGGAAACTACTGTATAAGAAGCATATAGAAGGTTTAAACAAGGTAACCTTTCTCCCCCTCCCCTAGGCATTTCAGTCGCTCAGCGGGCACTTATGGTTCAAAGATCAATTTGTATAAAGTTGAGAACTGAAATTATTTTAAGAAGTGGTAATTTTCATTTTCAATCAGATGTACGTAAAAATATTCAGCAATTAATTTAGTGTTGGGGGGGGGGGGTGTAACTTAAGGTATTACAAATTTTGAACACATAGGAATGACAAAGAACTGTATCTATTATTTTATATTTATTTCTCTGCATTATACATCATACAAAAATTTTCAACAATGTTTACACATCAAAACAATACTGGATAAAAGTTTAGTAGACAAAGTCAAAACCATTCAGAGCACCAATACGACTTTTAAATAAATTCAATTTTTGTTGGAAAAAATGTTTATAACTTATATTAACAGATATTTCTAAAACAATTTAGTATGAAGAAAATTTATTTGTGCAATACGTAGAGTATTCAGTTCACTGGCACAAATATTACAACATTAAAAATCTTTATTAAAGTAAGATTGATCAACACTTTATTGCACAAAATTTACAAATAACTTCAGATACTTGTTTCGAGTTTCAAGAAACCCTCTTTTCAATGCAACGGAAGTATGGGCTTTAGGATGACAAGTTGTCATTTTTTGCTTTAAGTATGCCTAAACTTTATTTAATTTTCAGAATTTCCTACATTTTCATGCAATCAAAAAAAAACACCCTAACCAATTTCCTCATGAGCTATCAAAATAAAATACAGAGTACCAAGACAGGATAGTGCAGCTATAATTTTTTGAGGCAAGCTAATACTTTTGATTCAGATAAAAGCATGGGGAATGGGCCCAGTACCGAATCTGTAGCTTAAGTTACACGAATCAAGCTACACTACCATGGCAATAGATGTTCTGTTGTTCACCGAGATGGGATTTCCATGCCAATAGCCTATGCATAAATAATTTAACAATAAAATTCATTTTCATAATGATTTTACATACATAAACTAAACAATATTTGATGGAAAATCATACTAAATGGTTTCTTTCCTCTAAATTCCATTAAAACTACCAGCAAGCATTAAAGGCACATAAAAATATTTAATGTGCCTCGTTTTTTCTTAAAGGAAAACAGGGCACAGGAAATTTTTCAGGGTCAGGGTTGGATTAAGACATCACGGGGCCTGAGGCCGAATTCTTCTTTGGGCCCCTATACTCAAGCTTTACAATTCTTACGTGTGGAATAAAAAATTTTTAGCCACTGAATAGCACAATTTTAGATATTTGGAGGCCCCTAAATTGTTGTGGCCATAGGCCATGGCCTAATTTGCTTATTGAGTAATCCATAGGCGGCTCGCACTCGCACAGGGGGCCACTGCCCCCTCACTTCCAAAAGTAAAGAGACCTTGCCCCCTCACTTCTTAGAGTTATTAAGTAATAATCAGTTGAAAAAAGAATTTTTTGCTCAGTCGATTAATTTATTCCACGAAAATTAACCCCTTCCCGGCTTATCCCGAGCTGGACTCGGGCAAGCGAAATGTTCCATTCTGGCTCATCCCGAGTGTAGCTCGGGCACGGTGAAAATTAACACTGCACAACCAGTCTTTCAAGAATCATTTCACATGTCCCTTTTATGGTTTCGGATGCTTTTATTTACTATTATTGCTACTAGATAACATAACTATACAGTGTTTTGAGCTGTAGATTTAAGGTAAGAGTAGGCGCAGAATCCAAAGTATAATGATTTCTGCCATACAGAAAGCCAACTTTGCAGGTAAATACTCATTTATTTAAATAGATATTTTTACATTTATTTTTAGGAAATTATGCATGCGAATGATGCTATTATGTTTAAAAAGATATGTATGTATGAAAATAAGCATAAAAAAATTGACATTTTTTGATCCGTAATCCCGAAATTACTCATTTATTTAAATAGATATTTTTACATTTATTTGTGTGAAATGTTGCATGCGGATCATGCTATTATGTTTAAAAAGATATGTTTGTGTGAAAATAAGCATAAAAAAAATTGACATTTTTTGATCCGTAATCCCGAAATAAAATGAGCCTGGAAGGGGTTAAAGCTGATTATTCCAAAAATAGTCTTTTTTTCATGTCATTTCGTACAAATGGAGTCGACGGTGGTCATCCATCTTGACTTTTGTGTCTGTATTTGTCATATTTTAGAGATCATTTATTCAGAAAAAATTAAAAATCAATAATGTAGTCGAATAGTTGCAATAGAAAAAGGCAGTAATAAAGATGCTGGCCCCCTTCCTCATTTTTACGCCCCCCCTTACCCCCCACTTTTTTGATGCACTAGCCGCCTGTGGAGTAATTAAGATCTGCCCAGGATGAAATTTTTAAGGGCAACAAAATTTTATTTCAATCATCTTTATGCCACTCTAAAAATAAATTATCACTATTTTTCTGTATTTATTAAGAGATCATTTTCTGAAAAACTACATTTCATCCTATAATGTAATAAATAATGGAATCATTGTGCTGTGCACACTTTAAAAGTTCAACAATCAATAAAAGAGCAAGAAATTCTTTGCAGGAAATTAAAAATATTCAACTCCTACTTCTGCAAACCAGAATGTTTACAAAAAAAAAAAAAAAACCACAGTATTAAGTATATAAATGCCGCAGCTTACAACGATGCAAGTTTGTACATACCTTTACTCTTTCAAATATTTATTTCAATACCCTGGGGCAGAGTTTCCCATAATATGAGTCTGCTGACCCCAGGGGTCCTTGAGCCTATGCCAGGGGGGTCCGTGGTGCTACACTGCTAAAACGTAAAAAATAATAAAATTGAAGGACGAGTAACAATATTTTAATTAAAAACGTCAGTAAAACTTCCAAGAACTTTGATTTTAACACACATCTCTAAGCTTAAAATAATATTTTATATGACATATTATATTGTGGTATGTTATGTATGACATTTATTTTTAAAATCGAATGCGAAATTAGCCTTTCGGATTCATATATAAACAGAAGATTGTAGAAGTAAGGTGATAGCATTTTGATTCCTAATTGAGTTTTGAATAAATTTTTATTTTCATAGCTCACAATAATAATGTTGTGTAATGAATACTAGAGCTCTAAAAATATACAGAACATGAATAAATAATTACACAGAAAAAGCAAACAAACATACGCATAAACATATTAGAAAAAATAGTTAAATGAACCAATTGTATTTTGCTCGCAACATGGCGGGTTAGACTTTGGAAATCACTGCTATGGGATAAAATGCGTTTTACCTAAGCTCATAGTTATTTTAAATAAAAAATAGATTCTCTCATAAAAACTCAAGTTTTCAATGATTTTACAAATATAAAGTAATAAACATTTCACAAACTATGAAATGTCTTCAAAACAAAGTAGCAAGCATTAAAAATTCATATAAATATTTTTCGCTGTTCACCAATTTTGCTAAATACTTAACATGACATCATTTTTCTTAAAATTCATTGTATGAAGAGACTTTTGGAGTTTTATAGTTTCTAGGAACATTCAAATTGATGAATAAATACATTTCTGCCTGTGAAATAAACAAGAAAAATACTAATTCTCACACTGAAACATAAATTGTCACAGGTTTTGATGCAAATTCTTATTTTTTGAAATAGAAAAATGAAATCTGAATTTTAATCAAAGCGATGTGTTTCTTATCAAACGCAAATGCTACAGTAAATTCATGTGGTCAATGGTGCAAAATTACAAAATGATAAGCTTCGCAGCACATTTGGCTTCAATACAGTTGCGCCGGCTCAAACTTCGCCAAATCAAAGTAGCCAAGCCGATGAACCTCACGAAAACATGGCTGTTCGCTGCTCTCCGACCTGAATCATCGTATCGCGTTATTATGTTTGCAAACTAGTCCATATATAAACGGCTTGCTACACATTTAATGAAAATTTCAGTTTATGCTGTATGCTACAATTCGTAACATGTACAATACGGTACGTCACCTTGTTCTGAGAAAAAAAAAGCCACGCTGTACGCTGTTATAAATACACTGCAAAAGAACTTTTAATTGCAGACCTTTGAAGTAACTCGGATTTTTCATATTTAAATGCTGATAACAATCAGTGAATCCTGGAATACTTTAGTCGCTCAAGTGGGAAACTATAATTATGTCTGGGGAAATAAGTTTGAATAAGACTTCAAATCCGTCCTTATTTTAATCCCTTTTTTTTTTGAGTGCTAATGCTCGAAATAATGTTTATAGAATTGCTAAAATAGTTTCAAAAAAAGCGATCAAAGTTGCGCCTTTTAAAATAGAAATAAGCACAAAAACAACAATCAACTAGCTGTCGTGGCCGTCACGAAACTTTCTTCTATATCTATCTTATGAATTCCGGTTACAAAATAAAATACGTACTCGCCCGAGTAATTGGAGACAGCTCCAATTTCCCAATTATCGTAATAACCCTGCAAATGCAGAATCAATGAGCGAAATTGGAAATCATTGCAAAAGCCTTGTTTAGATAAATTGCAAACATTTTATTTGTTAGTAAAAAGAAATTGGCAACAGTTAAAAATTTCAAATCATTGAAAGTTTTCAGCTGTTTTGATAATTAAATAGCGTGAAAGCGATTTTTTAATGAATTAATTTTTCGCATTGTTGACTAAGCGCAAAAATCACCCCACCCTCCCCCTGTGGCGATTGGCGCCAAAATTTAATCGATGCTTGCTTCCATATTGGGTTAGTGTTATTCCAAATTTCATTCAAATCGCAGCAATATTTCCCGAGATACAGTAGGTGCAATGACAAAATAAGCACTTTTGATTGCTCCACCCCCCTTTGAGATATTGACACACAAATTGAATCAGCACCTGTACTCAATAGGGTCTACCTATGGACCAATTTTCGTTTGATTCCGCCGGTTACTTCCTGAGATATAGCAGTCCCCCCCGCGCAGAACACGTGCGATTGCACCACCTCCCTTGGAGATATTGACAAACAAATTGAATCAGCACCTGTACTCAATAGGGTCTACCTATGGACCAATTTTCGTTTGATTCCGCCGGTTACTTCCTGAGATATAGCAATCACCCCCGCGCAGAACACGTGCGATTGCTCCACCCCCCTTGGAGATATTGACAAACAAATTAAATCAGCACCTGTACTCAGTAGGGTCTACCTATGGACCAATTTTAGTTTGATTCCGCCGGTTACTTCCTGAGATATAGCACTCACTCCCGCGCAGAACACGTGCGATTGCTCCACCCCCCTTGGAGGAATTCGCTAAACAAAGTCAGGTGCACCAGTTCACATGGTGGTACATATGTGCAAAAATTTTTGTTCGATTTCATGCAGTAGTTTTTGCTCTAGCGCGGCCACAAAAACTGGTCACACACATACAGACTCACACACAGACACACACACACACACACACACACACACAGACAGACATTTTCCAAAAATGGTCGAAATGGACTCAGCGCACCTCAAAACGTGCAAATCCGTCAAAATTCGACATTCGAAAATTTTCACGAAACCAATACTTTCTTCTATATATTAGATATAGAAGAAAGTAATAAAGCAATAATTAATATTTTGGTAATTTTTTTGAGAAACTGCGTTAAAACCAGCTGTCGTGGCCGTCACGAAACTTTCTTCTATATCTATCTTATGAATTCCGGTTACAAAATAAAATACGTACTCTCTCGAATAATTGGAGACAGCTCCAATTTTCCAATTATCGTAATAACCCTGCAAATGCAGAATCAATGAGCGAAATTGGAAATCATTGCAACAGCCTTGTTTAGATTAATTGCAAACATTTTATTTGTTAGTAAAAAGAAATTGGCAACAGTTAAAAATTTCAAATCATTGAAAGTTTTTAGATGTTTTTATAATTAAATAGCGTGAAAGCGATTTTTTAATGAATTAATTTTTCGCATTGTTGACTAAGCGCAAAAATCACCCCACCCTCCCCCTATGGCGATTGGCGCCAAAATTTAATCGATGCTTGCTTCCATATTGGGTTAGTGTTATTCCAAATTTCATTCAAATCGCAGCAATATTTCCCGAGATACAGTAGGTGCAATGACAAAATAAGCACTTTTGATTGCTCCACCCCCCTTTGAGATATTGACACACAAATTGAATCAGCACCTGTACTCAATAGGGTCTACCTATGGACCAATTTTCGTTTGATTCCGCCGGTTACTTCCTGAGATATAGCAGTCACCCCGCGCAGAACACGTGCGATTGCTCAGCCCTTCTTCGAGATATAGACAAACAAATTGAATCAGCACCTGTACTCAGTAGGGTCTACCTATGGACCAATTTTCGTTTAATTCCGCTGGTTACTTCCTGAGATATAGCAGTCACCCCCACGGAGAACACGTGCGATTGCTCCACCCCCCTTGGAGGAATTCGCTAAAAAAAGTCAGGTGCACCAGTTCACATAGTGGTACATATGTGCAAAAATTTTTGTTCGATTTCATGCAGTAGTTTTTGCTCTAGCGCGGCCACAAAAACTGGTCACACACATACAGACTCACACACAGACAGACACACAGACAGACACACAGACAGACACACAGACAGACATTTTCCAAAAATGGTCGAAATGGACTCAGCGCACCTCAAAACGTGCAAATCCGTCAAAATTCGACATTCGAAAATTTTCACGAAACCAATACTTTCTTCTATATATTAGATATAGAAGAAAGTAAAAACAGGCACTAATCTAGTTATTATGTCACTTAATTCCTAATAGAAAGCATATAAACCAACTTTGACTTAAGACCTCATGAGCCGAATTGGCTGAGTGGATAGAACGCAGGGCTAGCATTGCCGACGTCCGTGGTTCTGGCCCCGGGTTGTCAGATTTCCTTTTTTTGTGTTTCTTTTAAAATAATATTAGTTTTATTTTCTACATGTCTAAGTTTGAAACTTTTAAGTTACAAAAGTTATTTTGCTCCCTGAAAAAAGGCATACTTAATAGTAGGTATTTAATTTTTAGTATTTTGTTCTTTTGATTTGCAAAAAAAGTGCAAACTTCCATTAATTTTCACTGGTTAAAACTCTTTTGAAAAATACTCTTTATGAGGAACATATCTTTTCTATTATAAATGTTTTCAAATATGCTTGCTTATTATAATTCTTTTTATTTGCCATGCTTAAAAAATAATGTAATGCATTAAACTATTATTTTTTTCATCAATGAATTTAAAATAATTATGTACCAAAAAGTGTGAAGCAAAAATATTTTTCCTCTTCACAGCTTTTTATTTATTTATTTATTTATTTGATTATCATGAGTAAACGTAAGTACAAATCCCCAGAAAATCCATGCTAACTGAAATTATGTGCAAAAAACCCAGGTTTTTTCCAACACTGCCTTTCGCATTACTTTTTTGGTGGAAAACCCTGACATTCGCATACTTTGAGGTATTAAATATTATGTACAATACTACTAGCTTAACTCTATGCAAAAAAAAATTTGCAAAACTTTCATCACTTTTATTTTATTTTATTATTTTTTTCATTAATACATTTAACTTTTGAACTCACATAGACAGGAGCTTTTCTTATGGTGCATAAATTTCTGACAAATCAACTTATTTAAACAATTTTACTCAGATTATTTAGATCCTACAATTGCAAATTTACGCGGCCATAAATTATTATTGCAAAAAATGTCAAACAGCCGCTGGTATAATAAATACACCGCTGGTATAAATCCCCATCACAAGTATTAAAATTTCCTAGAAGTACACATTATTTTTTCATGAGGAGAACAGATTTGAAAAATCCTCTTAGGAAGGAAGTTGGAAAGAAAAAAAATAATAAATATGAACCTTAAAACTACTCCCCCCCCCCTCTAAAACTACACATATGACGGCTCGTTTTATGAGTTGATAAAGGGTTTAATTGTGGACTCGTAACCACATGTATGAAACATTTTAATTTGTAATTTATTTAAGCGGATTTTATCTAATTGAATTTCTAGAACATTAACTTGACTTAATGGCATTTTTTTTTCTTATTTACGCTTTGCGGAGATAGCTGATTATTAATAATAATGAATTATAAATTACGTAAAAAAGTTATTCCCGCATTACTCTTATACTCATTGATTTCAAAATATTGAATTAAAAAGGCAAAACTATATTTATTTACAAAAAAGAAAGAAATGGAAAAAAAAAGAGCTTTCGTATTACAACAAAGAAAAACATTAGAAAATCATGAATTCTTATCTAAATCCATTATGAAAAGTCACGAAACGTAACTATAAAATAAGCCACCCGACTGGGAGAAAAAAGAAACACTCGCGAGAGGTTACTGGTTTTCTTCCTCTTTGTTTACTTTCGGGGGGAGCCCATTTCCCGAACTGAATCTTCACTATTTGGCGAAAAACATGAAGATGTGCTGCGAAGCTTATCTTTTTGTAATTTCGCCACGATGGTCGACTCACTAGAGTTCCGGACACTCATAGGTTTTATGATGCTCTCGAGTACCCGATCATTTTTTGGAAAGGACAAGAGGGGTACAGTTTTGATATTCCTCAGACTAATCCAGTTACAAAACAACCCTTACCAAACAAAAAAGTATCCTGCAAAGACTTTTATGCCTATCATATGATGGTACGACGTAACAATTTCAATTTATTGCTTCGTTGTAGACTCCTCCTTCTTCAGTTTTTGGTGGACATGTTCGTCAAAGTGGAGAGTGAACGTTTAAGGTTTATTGCATTGAACCAAACGAAACTGCGAGCAGAACATTATATACATTTACAAGACGCAATAAGAAATGATGCGGATTTAGATCCAAATAACTTGGGTCAAATGGTAATTCTCCCGTCATCATTTGTAAATAGCCCGAGATATCTTCATGAATACACGCAGGACGCGTTCACATACGTGCGTAACTACGGGAGGCCTGATCTATTTATTACAATGACATGTAACCCCGCCTGGCCAGAAATCAATAGAGAGCTCTTTTCAGGTCAAAATCCAACGGACAGACATGACTTAACAGCCAGAGTATTTAAAATAAAAGTTCAAAAATTAGTTGCTCTGCTTACAAAAGGTAAAATATTTGGCGATATGAAGTGTTTCATGTACTCTATCGAGTGGCAAAAAAGAGGTTTGCCTCACGTGCACTTACTGCTGTGGTTGATGGAAAAATTGCGCCCTAACCAAATTGACGAACTCATAAGTGCGGAGATACCAAATCCAGAAACTGATCAAAAACTCTATGATACTGTAACCAAAAATATGATTCACGGTCCCTGTGGTGCACTAAATCCGTCGTCACCATGTATGAAGGAAAGAAAATGTACCAAAAAGTATCCAAGGGCACTTCTAAAAGATACTCAAACCAACGATAAAGGCTATCCTCTGTACAGACGTAGAGCACCAGAAGATGGTGGCCGAACGATAACTCAAAAAATCCGAGGTGGAATACAGGAAATAATAGTTGACAATAGCTGGATTGTCCCATATTCTCCTCTTCTCTCTAAAATTTTTAATTGCCACATAAATGTAGAGTTCTGCAATACGGTACAGGCGATAAAATATATTTGTAAATATATTAACAAAGGTAGCGATCAGGCTATTTTTAACATCCGGCAGCAAGGAAATAGTAATATTGACCCGAGAGATGAGGTGCAAACATTTCGAGCCGGCCGATATGTTAGTAGTAGCGAAGCAGCTTGGCGGATCTTGGGTCTGCCTCTGCATGAGAGACACCCAACTGTCACTCATCTTGCGGTACACCTGCCCAACGGTGAACGAATTTACTTCAATGAAAATAATTTTAGAGAGAGAATGGCTGCACCACCTAAGACGACACTAACTGCATTCTTCTTACTTTGCCAAAATGATGCATTTGCCAAAACACTACTTTATGTTGATGTGCCCCGCTTCTATAGATGGGACGTGTCCTTGAAAACATGGAAACGTCGTTTGCAAGGAACACCTGTCGACGGCTGGCCAGGTGTGAAGGTGGGAGATGCTCTCGGGCGCATTTACACAGTGCACGTTAGCAACTTTGAATGTTACTGCTTGCGAATGCTACTGAATGTAATACAGGGCCCCACTAACTTTTTGGATCTAAAAACAGTTGACGGCCAAGAACTTGAAACTTTTCAACAAGCGTGTGCGAAGTTGGGGTTGTTGGAAGATGACAACCACTGGGATGCCACAATGAAAGAGGCCGTGCTGTGTCGCTCTCCTTCACAAATAAGAGAGCTATTTGCAATATTGATATGCGCTTGCGGTTTATCCAATCCTCTCCAACTATGGGATAAGTATAAAACTGCGTTATCAGAGGATATCTCGCACAGATTTGAAAGGATGGATCAAATCAACAACGATCTCTGTTTGAATGAAGCATTGAGTCTTATAGAGGACAAAATGATAAGGATTTCCGGAAAGAAATTGTCCGACTTCGGTATGCCCACTCCAGAGCGTCGAGGAGAGCTGTCGACAGATTTGATTAAAGAACTAAGCTACGATACTGCTTTGTTAGATGCCCACGTCAGCGAAACTGAGCCACGCTTGCTCCCCGAGCAAAGAGAAATTTATGACAAAATAATTCAACGAATTGAGCTTGGTGCAGGTGGCCTTTTTTTCCTTGATGCCCCGGGCGGTACAGGCAAAACTTTTCTGCTTAATTTGCTTCTAGCAAAAATTCGTAAAGACCGTAATGTTGCATTAGCTGTGGCTTCCTCTGGAATCGCTGCAACATTACTGAGCGGTGGACGGACGGCACATTCAGTTTTTAAATTACCTCTCAATCTGACAAGCGAAGAAACCCCAACGTGCAACATCAGCAAGAACAGCGCCCGCGGCGCCCTGTTGCAACAATGTAAGCTGATCGTGTGGGACGAGTGCACTATGTCACACAAACGAGCCATCGAAGCGCTTGATCGCTGTCTACAAGACATTCAAAGCAATCAAAAGTTGATGGGTGGTGTGGTAGTGTTATTGGCAGGGGATTTTAGACAGACTTTACCTGTTATCGAGAGAGCACGCATAAAAACGCATCCCACCATAGGATCCTACGAGAGCTTCCCGATTGGTGCGTTGCTATCACGTGATCGGTTCCCGATTGGTGCATTTTTCACGTGATCTTGCGCTTTGGCGCTTTTACAGCTACTGTAAAATTTCAGAAGTTATATGCATTCAAGAATTCACGGCAGAGATTCAGCAGATGTAAAATTAATTTATTTCTTGGAATCTGTTCTTTTTTTCCCTTAAGCTTCGTAATCTCTTGTTTTAATGATGGTAAAGTAAATTCATTGTTTTCTGGCACGTAACTTTTGAACACGAAATTAAGTTATCCCCTTCTTATGCGTGTTTTATGGATTTATACTACGTATACTGAAAAAGAGAGAGTAATTTTGTTCTTTCTGCAGAATCAATAGATAGCATTCTTGTTCTGAGTGTCTTTTTTTACATTTACAAAAATAAAGTGCTTTCATTGGAGTACTGATGTATTAAAAAAGACAAATAACTTATGTAAAAAATCTCATTCGTACGTAATTACTTACAAGTGAAATTGTCAAGCTGCTAACACTCAAACCATTAATTTTGGAAATGTTCGTTTTTACAAAAAAAAAAAAAAAAATCTTAAGAATATAAGTAAAATATATAATTCAAAGAATGGAACCGATGTTATAAAGTTATGACAAATTCAAAGAATTTAATTCGCATTCAATTAGCATCAATTTACAGTCCAATAATCGATAGAAAAAAAAAAGGATTTCAGCAAAAATGGAAATTTTTAGACTAAGCAATTCGTGAATTCATGTGTAAAAATTATATCATAGTTTGTTGATGAAAAATCTCCATGAATAATCTTAAAGTAGCAAAAATACAATTGCCCAAAAATTTATTTGTTGAAAGATACGCAAAAATAAAATTATCACAAAACGTATCCACGAAAAAATAAATAATTAAAAAAAAAAAAAAATGAGAAAAAAGAAAACTCAGCGGAAAAAGCGTTATTTCGCCAAAATTGACATTCATTGGCGCTAAGCTCTATTTTACGGCAACCATTTCGTCCAATGAAAATCGTCTCGTAGGATCCTACGGTGGGATCCGTTATTATGCGAGAGGCACTGCAGCAGACGAAATTAACGCATGCCTGAAAGCATCGTATCTGTGGACTAAAGTTGAAAAGCTTTATCTTACTAGAAACATGCGAGTTCACTTATTCAGCGATGTCGAATCAGGAGAATATGCTCAAAAACTCCTAGAAATTGGTGAAGGCAACCTAGACACCGATCAAGAAGGTATGATTCTTTTCACACACCAATTTTGCCATGTTGTGGAGTCGGAAGACGAGCTCATTCATCAAGTTTTTACAAATCTGCAACAACACATTCTCGACGAAAATTGGTTGTGTGAAAGAACTATACTGGCACCAAAAAATGAGACTGTTGCGAAAATTAATAAAAAAATCTTGGACAAAATAAAAAGCGAAACATTAACGTATAGCTCCATCGACACAGTCATGTCATCCGATGACACAACCAGCTATCCTGTGGAGTTCCTAAACTCTTTGGAGTTATCAGGGGTGCCATCACATAAATTGGAATTAAAAGTCGGTGTACCCGTTTTGTTGATGCGTAATTTAGACGCACCAAGATTATGCAACGGTACAAGGTTGCGAGTCACAGAACTAGGAAGGCATATTGTGAAGGCCAAAATCTTAACTGGAGAATCCAAAGGAGACAATGTTCTTATACCACGTATCCCAATCATACCTAATAACTTACCATTTAATTTTAAACGTTTGCAGTTCCCATTAAAAGTTGCATTTTCAATGACAATCAATAAATCACAGGGACAAACCTTAAAAGTAGCCGGTTTACATTTGGGCACGCCATGTTTTTCCCACGGCCAGCTATACGTGGCTTGCTCACGCGTTTCGAAATCGCAAAATCTACATATTTATGCTGAACAAAAAAAATCGGTTAACATAGTTTATAGGAGTACTAGCTGCCAGGGCAGCTAGATTAGCTTCCTGCGGCATGTTGATGCATAAGTTCCCCCTCTCTAACTTTTACCTCATTCTGAAGTTATATTATTTGATATAATTTAATGTTCATTCGATTTCAAGACATACCACGCACGTGGCCCGGCGTTGCACGGGCACTTCGTGCCCTGAAAGTAGTGAGAAAAAAAATTAAAGAAACTACTCCCCGCTAACACGGCTCGCTTACAGGCGCTTCACGCCTTTACTTTTTTCCTATATAAAAAAAATCATTCGAATTATTGAGATGCTTCACGTCTTCAAGATGGTGAGGAAAGTTTCAGTAAGTTCAGCTCGCTCAAAGGAAAAAAGCAGACATAGATACTCAGTTTTTAATATAAGTAGATGGCTCTTCAACAAATAAATGTTTCAAAATATTACCAGTAGCTAGCGATAAAAATTCTACGTAAGTGGCCCGCTTATGAGTTTCGTGTTTGATTTAGTTAAGCCTTCATTCAAAATTCTCATTATCATTGTTATTATACTGTTTCATAGCAACGACGGTTTGCAAGAATGGATTTCATATTTAATCATTTATTAGGCTTAATCGCTTTAAATTTGACTACTTATTAATTGATATCTTCGCTAATTAAAATCGTATAATTATATCAATTGAAACTAATGAAGCTTGAAAAATTACCTATCGATCGGTACCTGGTTCGACTTTCAGGTCATTGGCGTTCAGGAGAAAGAAGCGTGACATAGAAAGATAGTTAGAAAGAAAGATAGTTAGAAAGAAAGATAGTTAGAAAGAAAGATAGTTAGAAAGATACTCAGTTTTTAATATAAGTAGATACTGCAGTAACTACTTATATAGCACCAACTGGCACCCCAATTGGGATATGTGGTATAAAAAAATTGTATGCCTTGGTTTCCCAGTCAAGATCGGGATTGATTGGAAGTCATACTGATTAATTTTCTTTGTCTTAGTTTTTTAATTGTACTATTTTTGTAAGTTGCATCATTCGATCTCTTACACTAAATTCAAATTAAAATTGTTAGTTTTCTTCTCAATATTTCTTTCTTTTTGAACTCTGTTCCTTTGATTAAAAAATCGAAAATGGCAAATCCATGCGCAGACTCCCCCCCCCCTCTTTTTATGCACGAGCACAGCCGTGCGGGTACAGCTAGTAATAAATAAAACAACACAGGTTCTGTTGAGCATAGTAAGTAAATATCGCCAAGCGAGGTCGTTTTCGTTTTTGCAGTTTTAGAGCTTGAATGCGTCTCCTTGGGTTGCTTTGAGAAATTAGCCAAAGAGATAAAAAGTTGCAATTGACTTTTTTCTTTCTAATATTCTCTGGTAAATTAAGCTTCAATTTAACATTAAATTTGCTGCACTTAGTTTTTTAATTACATAAATTATGAATATAGCGGCAGCAGAGGAAATCCTTTAAATTTTAACACAGGCAAAGAGGTAACAGTGGTATTTAATAAAAAGGGGAATGACCCTTTTGAATCTTTTCAACGTTTGCCAGTCATTCATATAACTTAGTCCTAATTGAGCAAATATATCTATTTTAACTTTTTTTTTTTTTTGTTTTAATTTTGTTTTTTTTTTCCCCTTTTTTATTGATATAATTTTAATTTGCTTCCTTGTTTGCTTCAGTTATGTTTTCATAATTTTAACGAGTGCGTTTTACATGACTATTTTTTCCTTGCCTTCAATACTCTTTTTTTTTTTTTTTTGTAAAGAGTGGTCTATTTCTTCTTATATTGGATGTCAAGTTGGGTCACTAGAGTCAAAGTGAGTGTTCCTAACTGCCATTGCAAGTTTTACACTTAAAATAACTTAGTTAAAATGCAACATTTCGGCAATTTTTCAGATTTAATATTTGTTTTCCGCTCCCTCTTATCTCTCTCATATTCCTTGTTGATTAATTTCAATGTCAGAGATTTGTGGAAGCACAAGCCATGCTTCTTTTGATCGAATATAAAACTTTTAAGAGGTTTTTGTTTGCCTAATTTTTCCTCACATATTTTTAGTCTCAACTACTTAATATGAGGTTGCAAAATGCAGAATTTTAACGCTTATTTTTCAAAATATTTACTGGAGTGAAAACCCTCGGACCCCCCGAAATTAGGGATAATCAATAGGGTGGGCCGAACTTTTTTTTAATTTTTTATTTCGATGATGTGTAGTGCGGTAAAGGTGACTTTGGGGGAGCATTTGGGCAGAAAATTTTGAAGCTTTTTGATCAATTGCTTGATCTGCCACAAATGCTTTGAAGTTTTGAAAAAATTCATTTTTTTCGAGATTTTTAGCAAATGATTGAGTTTTTTTTTTCTCTTTTCAACAACGAGTCGGGCGGAAAAGATGCCGCTGGGGGCATAGAAATTCCATAAAAAGTTTGAGGTCTATGGTATAATTCCTTCCTTTTCCACAAATACCTAGAAGATTTGGCAATTTCCTGTTGTTTCCTATACGTTTCAAATTAATTTTGTCAAAAAGTTAATTTGAAATAACTATATACATTGTTTGTCACATATAATGCATTTTTGATGCTAGGTGCTAAAAGAATTTTTTTAATAATTTCGTAGAAATCTCGAAATCTGCATTTTTTTCAAACTTCGACGCAATCGCGGCAAATCAAGAAGTTGACCAAAAATTTCAAATTTTGTATGTGCGCTTTGCTGCCGCAATGGCACTTTTTTCGCACTACCCATCATCGAAATAAAAAAAAAAGTCTTTTTCGGCCCACCCTAATAATCAACAGTCTACAACAGTGTCATAACCTTTTTGAGCTCATATCGCCCCCTTCAAGACGCTGACTGACACCTATTTCCCCCCACCTTTCTTCCTCGAAAAAAAAAGTTGGCGCAAGTGAACATCGATATTATTAAAATTATAAGTACCCTAACTTTAATTTGAAATAAAATGTACGCAATAAAGCAATTATAATCAATCACTTTTAAACTAAAAATATTCATAAATAAATAAAATACTTTTGATTTTTTTTCCTTTCACAAAGCGAACTGATAAGCATTTGAAGGGTAACATTTAACTAAGATCATCAAAGTCCGTTTCTAAAAACAGAAGTACATTTTTCAAGAAATTATTTTCCCTCTACACTGGAATCTGGGAGAATTAAAATCATTGAAACTATAAATTTGAAAGAAAATAAATTGAAAATATGAAAATTCATAAAATTGACAGTGAATAATCACATCTTTCTTCAGGTTCATCCGAGTAGGAGGAAGCTCTTGAACTTTAATTTGTTTCTTTCTTAACTTATGATTCATTGTCTGAACTCTGAATAACCGGTTTCGTACATGTTTACAATTTCGGGTTTTGTTACCCTTTTATTACTACTGTTTTCTCTTCTAAATACCCATCGCCCCTTAAGAATTTACCGCTTCTTTGAGGTGTCAAATCGCCCCTTCGGGGGCGATTGCCACCAGGTTGGGAACCACTGATCTACACCCTACTTAAAAGAGATCATTGCATCACTCTTCTGATAGCCATACCGCTACAAGGTCAATCCATAGAACAAGAAAATACAGCGAGAGCATTAAAAAACGAGAAAAAACACGGGGGAATTAATCAAGGAAACAGACACACACAAAATGAAAAATGTCCTGTCCTCTGCTACCGAAAATGCAGTCGGGACTAAGGGCAGAGGCGGATACAAGGGAGGGTGATAAGGCGATCGCCAATCCCTTGAGGTCCCTCCATCAGTAAATTTTTATTGTTGAAGTTCAAAAAACTTAGTTTTGGAAGAGTTTTAATGATGTTGAAGAGAGAAAGTTTGGCTCTGCCCTGAAGTATTTCGGAATTGAAGTCCGAAACACATGTGATCAATATTTGCAAATCAGTATACATAATAAAAATCAAGTAATTAAATCAATCGCCCCTCCCTTAAGAATATCTGGATCCGCCCTTGGTGAGGGCTGGGGTCAAAAGCTTCACCTGCACTTCTGAAATTTTCGACCTGTGCCCCCCCCCCCCCCCAAAAAAAAAAAAAAAAACTTTTGGTCAAGCATGCAACATGACAAGGGGAAGAGAGGAGGTCAGTGCATGTGGGACACTGTGTGACAAAGGGAGGAGGGGATCACATATTTGTAGAAAAAAAAGTGTGACATCATTTATAGACAGCCCCAACCATCGCAGGATAATGTTTCTGCTGTTACTGAACTTGAAAAGTAAGCTCCCGAAAAAATAAGAAAAAAGGAACATTTATTCTCTTTGCTGGCTTTTTGCCAATGTAAACAGAGGAGTGATCTCAGAGGAATGTCATGAATGAATCTGTTGAGAAATCAGGAAGGTTAAACTTTGTTGAGAAATGAGGAAGGTTAAAAACTTGCCACAATATGAGGTTAAATTTAGGTCGCATTGAAACAGTTTCTTTTGATTCATGATTAAAGTGTTGTGATTCATTGGCTTGGCACTTTGCTAAAAAAAATCTAAGGTCTCAGGCACAATTTATAACAAGTTGCAGGAAGGAATAGGTGGACTATTGTTCTTACAAGGAGCGTAGAGAATTTCGCCCCCTGACGTGGGCACAGTGGTACTAGCAACTTCAAAAATTCTTTCAAAATTGCTGATTCTTCGAGGTTCTGTAACACACTGGATGATCTTTACACAAATAAATTTCACAACAAACATTCAATTTTTAAAAAACAATTTATAATTAAGTAAGAATACGTTCTCTAAAGCTAAATAGGGATTTTTAAACGTTCAATAGGGAATATGTAAAGTTCAGTAAGGATTTCTCAAATTAAGAAAATATCTTTTAAAAGTATTTAATTCAAATACAAAAAACAGTTTGAAGCGATTTTTGTTTTAAAGATTTTAAGCTTGTCTCCTGCGAGAACGTATCAATTGGAGGAGAAAATTTTCACTTACAGATCACTTAAATTTATTTAAATGTAATTAATTTTATATCACGGCCAGATCAAACTCTGAAGATAGGGGAAGTTTAGTTTTCTTTCGGGGTCCATAGCTGGCTAGTTGAAGCTTTTTTTTTTTCACTCTATGCAAGTTGAAACGAAACTAGCTAATGATACAACTTTTTGTATTTTCCAAAATCCACCCAGCTGAATGCAGACTTCAAGTTTATACCCCCTCTCCCGCTTCTATCCATGTAAAATTTCGTAGATTGTATATGTTAGCATTACAGCTCTACAGTTGATGAATCAGATGAATAGTTTCACGACGTTAAGTCAGATACTTGAGCAGTTCCCAATTAGATTACTGGAGCAAAACTATGAGATTTTCCAATTCAATAACAGACAACTAAAACAGAAAAGTGCAACGGAGCAGCGTGTATTTTCTCTTGTTTTGGCACTTTCGTACAAAAAATCTTTAAAAAAAAAAAAAAAAACTCTCACACTGAATTGAAAAGAAAGGGGAGAAAATAGATTTTTTGATCCATTTTTAGATATTTGTAGGCCTCCTGAAAATTCTGCTAACTAAGCTAAATAAAAGTTTCATGATTTAAATACATTTATAGTTTTGCATACTAAAATGGTCTTACCTTTTTTTCCGTTTAGGAATAAAGATCAACTCTTTCCTGTTATGACATCAAAAAGTGCACCACGCTATATAACAGTGGGAGGTCTAAACTTCGTGGAAGGAATCTCCCCTGACGCCATTCGATCAGCTCTATCCTATCAGCCACGACCATACGATGTCTTTGTGGTAACGTATCCAAAATGTGGAACGACATGGATGATGCAAATTGTACTATTGATCCTCCATGAAGGTCAACTACCCGAATCAACAGAAGAATATTTCGCTTGCACTCCTTATTTGGAAATGTTGGGTGCTGAAACTGTTGAAAAAATGCCAAGACCTTCCCCCATACGTTCCCATCTCCCCTTCGATATGATACCTTATGCAAGTCACGCTAAGTATGTGTATGTCGCAAGACATCCTAGGGACTGTTGTGTGTCTTTTTATCATCACACGAAAATGTTCCCAGCATATAACTTCAGCAATGGCTCCTTCGACGACTTTTTCAAAATTTTCATACGTGGTGAGACAGATTACAATGATTACTTCGACCATCTGCTTTCGTGGTATGAACATAAAGATGAAGAAAACGTGTTCTTTATAACTTACGAACAACTTAAGGACGATACGAAAGGCGCAGTTTTACAAATAGCAGACTTTTTGGGCAAAAAATACGGCGAATTGCTGAGAAAGAATCCTAAAGTTCTCGAGAAGGTTCTGCACTACAGTAGCTTCGATTTCATGAGGCAGGATACCTTTTCCCTTTGGAAAGATGCATTGAAAATTTCGCCAAAAGCTATTTCTGAAGCAAATTTGCCGCCAGGTTTACTATCGTGGGCAGAAAGTGCGGTTGATTCTCATTATGGCCAGCAGATGCCATTATTTAATGTGCGAGACCTCATGAGGAGAAGTAGCTTATTTGAATGGGAAACAAAACTGAAACCAGCCCAAGAACAGAAATTGCGAAAGCGAATTCAAGAAAAAACTGCGAATTCTGATGTTATGAGCTTATGGCCTGATGAGGTTCTCGACGAAATGACAGTTGCAGATTTTTGACAAAAGATCAACTTAGAGTTGATGTAGATGTAAATTATTTTAGAGAATTATTTATCGAAACATAATTTATTATACACCTTTGTGATATTTTTATAATAGTGCTGTAAAAAGTTCTCATTTATTAAACTTATTTTGTTCATAGTATTTTTTGAAATTCTGTAACACAGATGTTAAATTTTAACTAAAACAATGCATTCATATTCTCTAGCATTATTTTTCTAGAAAATGGTTATTGTTATCCAGATTGAAGCTAATCTTAAAGAACATATTTGAAACACATTACGTTCAATAAGGAATTATTATATATCATTCAGCATTAAAGCATATTACAAGATACATTTTGAAGTAGTTATTTCTAAACACATTCACGGGCATTACTATATACTTTATATTCTCATGACATGAGTATATTCAGGCAATGAGCACAATTATATCCATTCCCACTACCAAATTATTTTTTGTAACTTTCTCAATGATTTAAAATTTAGTTCTGTATAAGATCACTTACACATCCTTTCTCCCCCCCCCCCTCTCTCTCTTTTTATATATAATGACATAGTAAATGTGTCAATATCAAAATTCTTAACGGTAAGCAATAGTTCATTTCTTTTGGATTAGTGCAAGCCACCTGTGTTACATGTAAAATTTTAAGACACTCATGAGAGCCAGACTGAATGCTGAGTCTGTAGATCATTTTAATGTACCACATGTTGCCCGGAATACACCACAAGAAGGAAGATCTGTGTTGCCCTCTTTGATGCTTGTTATTCCTCAACTTTTTGATGTTGCAAACTTATTCACACAGACTTTTACATCATTTTTGGTGACTTACTGAGTAATGGGGTTTCATTTATTCTCAAAACAACATTTTGCAATGTAATGGCTGGTAAATGAATTCCTGATTCTATTTCAGTAGAATCGATAGTGAAGGAAAACAAATGAACAAGACACTTGGCAACATCATTGTCTGGTTGGTGCTGGGAAGAATGGAAGCAGGCAAATTTCAATGAAAGTTTTAGGATACATGATGTACTAAATATTAAGAGTTCTAGCTAAACTTACAGTAAAAATTCATATTTTTAAGAAGCAAAGGATAATCTTTGAAAGAAGAAATAATATAAGCTTCCTCTTTTTGTAGAAATTTCATGTCTGTGGCAGCTGTATTTGAAATTTTAAATAATTTTTTTTAAATCCTGCCAATTATGTCTCATTGTCTAACAGAATAATATATTCAGTGAGAAAAACCTAAACACAGTAACAGAAACTTTTTTGCTTACTTCAGTCCTTGTAAAATAATGTATAATAAAGGTGAGAATAAAGATATCATCCACAATTTAAATTATCTTCCTTTTAAAATAATAGAACATTGTTTTTAGTCACCATACTTATCAAGTCCCCATCACCACTGCACCAATGAGTTTTTATACTACTAGCAAACACTAATGACTGAATAGTTGGTAGCTGTTTGGAAACTTCCCAGAAAGAATGATGGAGCTGAGTCTTCAAATTTCGTTAATAGAATCTTTAGCACAGCTGGTGATATAGCTGATAGCAAATCAACGACTCACTTTCTCATCGCTTCAACTTGTCACCCAGCTACGAAGAAGCGACTTGCCAGAAAGTCATCTGAAAATTTTTGTTACAACACAATATTAAATTAGTAATCAGTTAAGTCAGAGAGTTTACAGATGAATGCATTTGCCTTATTGAATCTGTGCCTGTTTTATTGTTGTCTGTTTCTGCTTTTTGTTCAATAGTCCGAAACTGACGGACCTCAGTCCAGGTCTGAACAGCAAAAGATCAAAAATTGGACTGCAAAAATATTTTGAAAAGCTAAATTACACAAATAAATTATTTTAAAATAATTTAATATTGGCAATAGTATCTTTAGATGAATTTTTATTACTTTTTTCAGCATTTTGGAAGTAATTGCTTGATTAATTTTTCTTAATGGTTAGTGTATAATACGGGAGTTTTTTCCGGGCCTCATAAAAATTTTCGAAAGGGTTCGAGTACCAACCCGGTTCAAATTCACGAGTTTTTCAAAATGTTTCCAAGGTTTTGCTAAGGTTTGTACTTTAGTTTATTTTTTTTTTTAAATGACAGCACAAAATATATTAGTACTTCTTGCATAATTGCTTGGTTAAGAAATAATTATTTTAAAAAAAATTTAAAAAAAAAAAAAAACCCTCAAACATGAAAAAAAAAAAGTATTCATCAACAATGATCAAAATCAAAAACCACAAAATCTCTAAAACACTTATTTCAGCCCAACTGTCAATACTAGTATGTTATTTATAGACATGTAAAGTACTGTTATGACTCCCATCCTTCACCCCAAAGACAAATTCTGACTGGACCAGTGAATTGCTTTAATAATTTTGAATTATCGAGAGCAATTTAAAGATAAAAATGATGATAATCATTCCAAATACTGTACATAAATTAGATTTGGTCAGAAGATGCATTTACACAGATTTAGCAATTTTATCTCATTAAATCCAGTTTTAAAAAATGTCTCTACAAAATTTTATGATAGATTGACATTTTCAAGATTATAAGCACTGAAATATTAAAAGTAAAAAAAAAAAAAAAAAACAGTTGGATTTCTTTTCAAACAATGTAGTTCAACTGATTATTGAGCAATTGTTTTACTTAAAGCTTCCCAATTTTTAATATTACTGCTTCAAAACAACAATACGAGAAAAAAAAGATAACATATTAAATAAAAATACTTTATTCATATCAAACAAAGTGTACAAGGCTTTGTTTTTGCAGTAGTTAAAAGATTTCAGTATAGTTTAAGAGACACAAGATCTTCAGCATTCTTCAGCAGATAAGCATAAAATAAATACACTGTGACACACATAAAATAGAAATACTTTACATAATTCATTTTTCTTTGTGAAATAATCTCAAGTTTTGAAGTTTAATTACCTAAAAAATAAAATAATAGATTAAAGAAAAAAAAAGAAACACATAAATAAATATTAAACAGTTGCACAATTTATAGCTTTTTTCAGTAACTACGGTTAAGTCAAACTAATCCAGCAGCATTGCGAAGGCTAATGAGATCCTAATTTACAGCCTTATGACGCTGCCACATTAAATTTTCTCCAACTACACTAACGATCAAAGAAATGAAAACATACATTGATACTAGTAACAAGTTTAAGAGTGCTGGTAAGTAGCTTTTATGCCTACTGAAACATGCTTCAATGACAGTATTTCAATGTTTCTACAAAGTTCAAGTATTTATCCACTTACAATTGTCAGTAAATAACAAGAAGAGAAATGGTATGGTATTATAATCTTTGTGCATGGTTAAAATTTCTAAATGCTGTAACTTTGTTCCTTGTTAATCCCCCTCCCTAAAGTAAACAAGCTGCATGCAAAGCAGAAATAGTGAATTAAAGAAGTTTTTTAAATCTACAGTAACTTGAACTAATTTGAACATAAATATTTTATGGAAGTGAAAATTTATAACTGAAACCAAACGAACAATTTCAATGTCACACATATATTTTTTTCTGAAAAATAATCTGAATAGATAACGCAGTCTAGTTTTGGGTGCAATCGATTGGTCGAAAGATTTTAGCCTTTCAATGCAAAACTAAACTTTAAAAGTAAAATATTTCTTTGAAAAAGTGAGATTTAAAAAAGTCTAACTCAACAGTTTGAGCATGCAAAACTATTTTACCTCATTCCCCACACTTGTCCAGCCTGGAAGAAGATATCGGGCAAATAGTTCAAGGCACTTGGGATTTTCTGGAATGTACGGTTGCAGTATTTCTAAAAAATCGTAAAAAAGATAAGTAGGTAACGTAATCAAAGGAAAAATAATATCTCACATTTTAAACAAATATTTGATAAAATCTTAGAGAGAAAACAAAATGGAAACTATTGTTTCCCCTTAGGCTTTATTTCTAAGGAAAGCAGTAATTTAAATTATATGCTTTATCCTTCTAATGTGGTTTTGGAGAGACATTTTTGAACTAAAGGGCAAAACTGGGGAAATTCATACTTAAGGGGGAGAAGATTTTTACTTGATGATATGAATTCAATTTACATGCTCATGATTCAAGCACATAGTAGAATCATTTGTGCTTGTGCAACAATTTAATAAATTAGAAAAATTTCATACCAAAAAAAAAAAAAATAGCATCAAGAATTTTTTTTTATATAAACATATGTGATATAAATATTTAGATTTTGCATTTGTGCAACAAGGTACAGAACATTTTTAATAATTTCCATATATTAGTGAAGAAAAAAAAATAAAAGAAAAACCACAAACCAGTCAGTGGAGGTTTTTGAGAATGAATGCTGCTTGGCACACTAACAATGATTTTATGATTTTCTAATTCCTTGAAAGACCCTGTAGATGATTTTCCATGATTCACTCTACCAATCAATAGATTTTCATAAGGTTTCTTATGATGAGAATCGATAGGATGTATTAACTGTCCTTTTTGAGTAATCTGTAAAATACAATTTTCTGAAAATAAGAATTTGAATTTTCTTAAAACTAAAACAAATAAGGCTACGAAACGAAACTTACTTTGGACCAATGCCATATTACGTGACAAGTAACTTTCCATTTTGGAAAAAGCTCATTTTGGACAAAAGAAATTTGTTTCTTATTATTGGTGACCCAAACGACAATGAGACAATTTCTGTTACTGATTTCATGTACAGATAAGTGTTTTAGTACATCACATGGCATTACAGAGTACCTAAAATACACAAAACGTTGCACTTGAAGAAAGTCAAACAATAACAAAACTCCTTACAATTTGTTTTAAATAAAAAACAGTAGAAGAATTTATTTTCAACGTAAACAATTTTCAGACATTAAAGTTCCTAATGAGACCCCCTAAGCACAAATCACTGATTGCACCACTTACTGAAAACTGTTTTTGTACTATTGTTTTATTATTTAAAAATGATCTGACTAAACCATTCAAACTTCATGAAATTATGACCAATACAGCACCATGCAATTTGCTATTGACAACTCTGTGTACAGTGGTACCAGATCTGAAAATCAGTTGGGTGCTCCATCTCTTAGACAAAAACAAGTTATCCACATATGGTCAGTAAAAATGTTCGTTATGCGTTATTTAATGAAAATACTTGATGGAAAAGTTCAACTATTTTTGCATAAGCTAAGACTCTCCCCTTTACAGGGAAAACTCTTCAGACTTTTATGCTGGAGTTTTCTAAAATATTTGAGAAATTTTACACTTGAATATAATATCTATACATACACACATTTTCTTTTTCATTTTTGCGCTAATAACAATTTTAGGCACACATTTTTTAAGAACAAAATTTGAGTTCTACGTGCACTTATAAACTTTTTGTATGCATTTTACTCTTATTGCCAGCCAGTATTTCTTTATTTTTTCCCCTGATGTTTTGCAGATTTTCCTGATTATTGGCTAAACAAACCTATAAACATTCTGGGGGTGCTTGAGCACCACTGCACCTGGTGCCATTGCCTGTATATGTACATCTACAT
This sequence comes from Uloborus plumipes, assembly GCA_038373865.1. Lineage (NCBI taxonomy): Eukaryota > Metazoa > Arthropoda > Arachnida > Araneae > Uloboridae > Uloborus > Uloborus plumipes. Next base: position 134,145 of record JAXGGA010000796.1, on the reverse strand, counting down.
ACATTCAAGAATCCAAATACAATTATATTTCACTAATGCATCACTTTTTTATGTATGTCTCTCAAATGTACATCAATTTCCAAAAGTCCTGACCAAAAGTATAGAAAAAAAATAATGAAATTTACCTTAATTTATGCATTGCTGATTCAAAGGTATTTCTCAGTTATGTATCAGTAAATTTCTAAATCCCTGCCCCCTATCTTCTTTCCCTCTCATTCTTCTTAAAACAACTACTTCCAACAAGTAACCCATATGGGGCAAGGAGCAAAAGTAGCATCCTTCATCAAGAAAGGAATGATCATTGGAATACATGTGAAACTCCTAATCATTTTCTGCCCAACATTGTTTTCCGATGCATAACTCGTCTATGGTTTCTCAGTAGCCAATGTGCTGAACCCACTTCTGGATAAGTACTGAGTTAACTTTACTTTTGTTGAATGAATATTACTGCAAAATTATAGCTTTCAAAGATGATCATGGAATAAAAAAAAAATTTCAATACTTGGGAACAATGATTTCAAAAAGAATAAAATGATTAATGGAAACAATAATGGAATTTTTATTTCATTTAGAATGGAAGTTATAAAAATAGGATAAAAGCACAATACAGTCAAATCCTGTTTTAATCAGTAAAAACATCTTGCTGAAATGAAATTTTATCACACCAATGTTACGAATGTTGATGTTGTTCCAATCTAATATGAGTTGCTGGTTAACTAGTTTCACTAGTACGAGATTTTTACTGCAACAGACTTCACTAAAACAGAATTTGACTGTGTAAAAAAAGTTCTAGTCTACATTTTATAACATCTGAACTAACATTGAAAGAAATTTTTGAGGGCAAGGATGGTACTCAAAAAAAAATTTTTTACTCTTCCTTTTATTTGATCACCTTTAAATTGATCTAAGTAAAGATGAATTTTAATCATAATTTTCTTTTACTTTAATGCCTTATACAGTCAATCTGTTCGGACGATTCACAAAAGGGAGACTGCTATAATTTATCTGACATTGAAATTTTCAAAATAAAATTTTCATGAAAAAAAAAAGACTCCTAACTGCCTTACTTTGCTAAAACTGTTGAAGAAAAAAGAACTCCTTAGCCAAGAAAAAGGAAATGCAGTGAACTTATTGACACAATGTTACTGTTTAAAAACAGTACGAAAAGTTGAAAATATAAGAACATTTTCTCACTTCAAAAATTACTTATATTGAACAATTTTGACAGGAAGAAATCCAAAATAATATTTTTTCACAGACATAAAAAGCGAAAATAATTATTTAATTACTCTCTTTTTCTTCGAACAGACTTATTTTCCCAGGGTGGATCCAACACAATGAGATCAAAGCATTCATCTGCAATAAAAAAATCGATTATGGCAAAACAAATAAGTAAAGAAATTGAATTAAAAGACTTTGTGTATTTACCATAAACTTATTAAAAGGGAATGAAAATAGTATTTTTGCTGATTCCTTGATAGGTAATTGATGAAACATTAATTACAAGTACTACTGTGAAACTAGTAAATAAAAAAAAAAACTTATCTTAACAATGATTCAAAATTTTGACTTCAAATTAGATTTGTATCAGAATAAAATTGAATTCGCAACTCCAGAACTTGAGTAAGCTAACTTGAGGTAATTTATAAACCTACCAATAACACGTAAAACATTACCACGTGAGTGGCAGCAGGGGAATGTTCACACGGAATATGGATAATCTGAGCCAAGTTTGTTGTGGATAGCCATAAAACAAGTAAGCTTCATAATTTTAGAAAACTGTTTACAATACATTATTTGCATTTGTTTCAGACTTATTAGCAATCAACATTTTCTTAGAACTTCTCATTAAAATTTTATGCAATCTAGAATTCTAGCTGTTGAAGTAGTTTCTAGATTTTTACTTGAAAAATAATTCTACCGCTAAAAATAACGGCGAAGTTTCAAATGGAATTCTGAATTATCATTTAGCCTTTTGACTGACGGATTTCTTTTAGTTCTTTTTAAGCATTGTACAGAATATCAACAGATTGTATTATTGAAAGGGAATTTTCACAATAGTTTTCCAAGCAATTACTTTTTACAGATGCATCTGCTATAACTCTAAAATTATCGTTCGTAGCATATTTTGATTGAATAAAAGAAAGAAAGGGAAAAAACTCACAAAAAGAATGAGATGTTAATAAATCTTGGTTTACAAATTAAGCACTCCTACTTCAAATGAAATGAATACCTTATGTGAACTGAATGTATTGATAAATCCAAATTTTTTACTTGAGTAGAAGTTTTTGTAATTATAAAACATGTTGATGCAATTGTCATTGCAAAAATATACTAAACAATGCTGAGTTTGTAACATACTACAGTGTTTTATTTAAAAAAATAAAAACTATCAAAATAAATCTTTTTTATTTTTAATTACTTGCACTGATAAGGACAACATTATGAAATTTGAAGATATTAAGAAATCAAGTTCAATTTCAACCTTAAATATGTAAAACATTTCTCAAAACAAAAAACGAGCACTGACCTTCCAAATGCAATTCTTTGATGTCACATAAATAAAATGTAGAGTATGCAGGCAGTACATAGTGTTCATTTTCTGTTGATTTGATTACAGCTGTATCAGTGAGATTCTCATACTTCACAATAGAAGAATTTATAGCTGAAACCATTAAGAATTTATTAAAACATTTAATAAAATAAATGACAAATAACATTTAACAAGACTTATTTCAAAACAGATGTTATTTTTGTAAATGAACAAAATTTACATTGAAAAAAAATCAGTCATTTTAAGTTAAAACATTCAAGTCGACTAAGAACGTTTAATCACTTTCCATGGTGATAACAAATATGTCATTTCGAAATTTTCCAGGGGGGGGATGGGCAAAGGGTGCATACACAATGTAAAATTTACCAAAAGTGGCAAAAACCACACCCACTTATATGCCAATACATTGATTTCCCAAAGTCAGGGAGGGGGAATTGACCTCCTTGCCTCCACTAAATGACGGGCCTGCAAATATGTAAATAAAATGAACAGGCAAAGAACATTATAAATTAAGCATCTGTGAATGTACAGATTCCTAATTTATACAACTCTTTACTGAACATATAAAACTGAACTCACGAAAATATTTTAAGAAACAACTGATTTCAGTATATTCTATGCAGAAAACACTATTGTGGGAGGGGGGGGGGGGGCGGATTCATTAAATAAGTGAATAAATATTTTTAAATTCAAACAAATTGTTTGTAATTCACACTAAAAATATATACATTATTTGGAAAGTAAAAAGTTTAGATATTGTCCTTATCGGGAAGCATCTGAAGAATCAAGAAGCATCACATACAGATTTAAATTTTAAATCATTGATAGCTGGATAGAGAAAAGCAGCTTAAAAATAGCTTACACTTTCCTATAATGTTAAATTTGTTGTTCAATATACTTCTGAAATATCTCAATAACTCCAGCATACAAATGAAATCTATCAAGAATTTAATGGACTTTTCAAACTTACATAATTTCAATGCCTCTTTTCCAGCTATGACTGCATTACTGTTGTTTTCAAACCATTCAACTGGAGTGATTTCAGTTTCATCCAAATGATTTAAAGACTTAGCAGCTTCTACAAGGAATATTGTACCTTTATTAACAATGGAGTCAACCTACGTATAAATATTGAAAGAAATAAGTCACAAAAAAAAGCATACACTATTTGCCCAAACTGTACATGTAAGGTAGAAACAAAAAGACAGTTTGTTGTGCATAATAAAAGTGTGTTCAAAATCAGCTTTTTCAAAAAAATGGAAGAAATTTAAAAAATGAATAAACAAATGGGAAATAATCCTAAGTATAGTTTAAAAAACCTGAAAAATACGCTTTTAAAGTAAATTGAATTAAAAAGAAGTTTCAAAACTATTGAATATCCGCTTAGTTAACATGCACTTATAATAATACATAATATAGCTTAGCCTTTAGTAATAATACTAGTATTAAATATATTACTTTAATATTTGGAAAAAAATGTGAATTTTATCTTTTATTCAGAGTTACATACATACATACAAACCCACATGTGAAACTAATTAAAGTGTATTAGTGAGGTAGTTGCTTTATTTTCATTACAAAAGCATGGTTAATGTTTCTTTTTATTAACATGATAAAACTTCTCTAAGTGATCACATTCATATAAGAACCGCCTTTGCTAAAAACCAATTTTTCAAGACACTTGATTTTTCATTGGTGTACTCAATATTGAAAGCCCTTAAGAGAGATGGGGCAACCCCCTTATATAGCAACCGGATCATCTCTTATCAGAAATATTTCTTCATTTTTTCTCTCTTTAAAATATTACTGAAAAATGAATAAAATTTATGCAATTAAAATTCAGTGTCAGAAAAGGAAAATATATTTGAGTTGAGAAGAGACTCTATCCAGAACTTACAATGACAATTTGGACTACTTTGAAAGAAAGAGTTAGTACAAACGATTTTGAATAACGATACGACGAAATATATTGATTCCTAAAATGAAAAAATGATTTCCCTTTAATTTCATGCAGAAAATTAGGATGTATTATTATTTTATTTATTTATTTATTTTATTTTATTTATTTATTTATTTTTTTTTTTTGAGAGAGAGAGAGAGAGAGAGAAAATTTAATATCTAGTTAAATGTGTCAAATTTACCTGTTGTGATTCAGCAAAGTATCCTTTTTTTCTTTTTTTACTTTTCTAAAAAGCAAAATTAAATAATGTTAAGAAATATGTAAAACGTAAAAGATGAACATAGCTTTCAATGAAGCCCTTTCATGTGTACTACAGAATTAAAAAAATCAATTATAAGTTTAGTTACCATATATTTATGAACAATTCAGAATGCCTTATTTAAGAAAAACTTGAGGGGGAGGGGATTAATTTTCCTACATAAAACTCAAGTCACATTTCTATACTCTAATGAAAATTTCTTTGAAATCAGAGGTAAAATTATTTTCTAATGATTAAATAAAATTCTGTGAAATACTTTGAAAGATTTATGTTTACAGTACCACTATTTTGACAACATTTTATAAAAAAAACCATAGCTTTTAGTACAACATACAAAAAAAAACAAGTTGTAATACTGATTAAAACTAGCTTTTGCAACCTTTTTTCCCCTTCTAGTTATCATTTATACAACGAATAGAATAATTTAAGTTGCTATCTAAGAAGCTCCACAAAGTAGCACTTTCAGTAGTGTTTTTAGTGAGAAAAAAAAGTATCTTTCTTCCTGTGGAATATTGTAATTTTAAAAAGAGTTTCGAACAATATTTTAGATAAAACATTTCTTTATAAAAGTGGTTTCTGTTTCCTTAATGGTATGAATATGTAGTTTTCAATTTCTGTGGAAAGTTCTCTACAACTTAAGATTCTCATTAAAGTTATTTTAACAGTAAAATATTGCATCCTTAATCTCGCGTAATTTCATAGCTAAAGACACAATATTACAGACTATTACATATTAGGGTGGAGCGAAAAAAACAAAGTTTTTATTTTCGAATCGTAATAGTGCGGAAAAGTTGCGATTGGTGAAGAGTTACTTAACAAAACAAAAATTTTTGAAATCGGATAATATCTTCCGTTCCCGCAACGAGCCTGAAATTTTGAAAAAATGAAAATTTTCATGTGTTTTTAGCGATTTTTTAAAATTTTTGTTTTAATGTTTTATTTTAATACTCTTGGACGGAAAAGTTACGTTTGGTGAAGCCTTCTGAAATTTTGAAAAACATATTGAAATCGAATAATACCTTCTGATACAGGAACAAGCCAGAAAAACCAAAAAATTATAAAAGTTCAGTTTTTTTTTGGGGTGATGAAAACAAATTAAAAAAAATATGTTCTTATTTTTTTTGTCGTTTTTACCCGGTATCATAGCGTAAAGCCTTTTAAAAAGCACTATATTACTCTTAAACATTTTTTTTTTCTTGAAAATTTTCAGGTATCTTCTAAACATGCAAAACTACCATTTTTTACAACAATGAAACATTTTCAAATAATCGAAATTTATAAAATATTTTCCAAAATTTTTGCAATCCAGTACAAAAATCCACTAAATAAAGCACCCACTCCTAAAATAAGCGCTAATTTTAATCACTAAACTATAAACATTTTTAATATACCTAACTAATTATATACAGTTTCTTAATCCCCTTTTGTAGTCTGTGCCTTCTATAATTATGTTACCTAACTTAACTGACTACCCACAGAATCCTTTAACATTAATTTAATTAGAAACTAATTTTAAAATTAAAACTTCTTTAAAATTAAACCTAGTTAGGTTAGGTAGTGTATAGAATGAGACTGCAAAATGCAATTAAAAATTCAGAAACTAACATATAATAAGGTAGGTATTAAAATAGTTTATCGTTTAGGGATAAAAAATAAAAAAATTTAACTCTAAATTTTCACCCCTTTCTAATTAAAAATAGTTTTGTTGCCAAATGGCTACACCATGCATTCAACAGATAAAAATGACTGTAAATGATAGTCTTGAAATTAGTTCTTTTTTGTAAAAAAATAGAGGAATTGAACATTTGGTGCACTGTACTCTTGTAATCCTTTACATTTTGACATTATACATTATTTTTTACATGTACTTGTACTTTCCGATGATCAATTCTGTCAAATCTGATGTCTTTTGGAGGCTCTCTCGCGCAAGCTTTCTTTCTTTTCTCTCTCTCTTTTTTTTTTTGGTTTGTAACTAGTTCCTCTGTAGCTACTGGTCTCTTTTCAATACGCTTTTATTAATTTCACATGTGGGTTTGTTTGTATGTATGTATGTATGTAACTCTGAATAAAAGATAAAATTTACGTTCTTTGCAAATATAAAAGTAATATATTTAATATTATTTTTAATACTAAAGGCTAAACTGTATTGCATATTGATGTATTATAAGTACATGTAAACTTAAGTGCAGATATTCAGTAGTTTTGAAAATCAGAGGGAAACCCGTGATGATCACAGCGCATTCCAATGTAAAAGCGTATTTTTTAGTTTTTTTTCAAAACTATATTTTAAAATTATTAATGACTACTTGTCCGTGTAAGCACAATGTTTGTGTTAACTGAAATCTAAAATGAACACGTTTTAAAGGCTTTTCCCTATTGATTTTTTATTTGTTCCCTCTGTTGAACATCAACTAAGTATTGATAATTTCGAGGTCTTATAAACGGTAGAACAGCCGAAAGTACCACTTTTGGGTCAGCATGATTATATTATAACTTTCAAAAAGAGAAAGAAGCTAGCGCGAAATATAAACAAAGCACATTATGAACTATAGAGATGAATCGAAGTGTTCTCTGGATGCTTACTGCATAATGTTGCCAAATGGCTACAGACGCGTATTATGTCCTAGATTTTTTCCAAATAATTATTTTGATGTAAAACGCATCCTCAACGAAAGATAAATGTTTATTTTATTCATGTTATTTTTTTTAAAGACGAAGAAAAATATTTCATTGTAAAAAATAATTTCAAAACATGGTAGTTGGAGTGATTTTAAAAGCTATTCATATGTATTCATTTAAGAGCATGTAACAGACCAGTGCTGCCATGTATGGAGGATAAATGGTGATAATTGCTTGAAATATACCCAATACTTGCTTTTTATGCATTGAGTTGCCTTATGACTACATTCTGCTATTCATAAGGAGGACAAATTGTCCATGTAGCCAATTGGCAACACCATGCAGTGTAGGGTTAAAGGATTCTGTGGGACTGTGGGTAGTCAGTTAAGTTAGGTAACATAATTATAGAAGGCACAGACTACAAAAGAGGATTAAGAAACTGTATATAATTAGTTAGGTATTAAAATTGTTTATAGTTTAGTGATTAAAATTAGCCTGTTTTTTTGGAGTGGGTGTTTTATTGAGTGGATTTTTGTACTGGATTGTAGAAATTTTGGAAAATATTTTATAACATTCGATTATTTGAAAATGTTTCATTGCTGTAAAAAATGATAGTTTTGCATGTTTAGAAGATACCTGAAAAATCAAGAAAAGAATTAATGTTTAAGAGTAATATAGTGCTTTTTAAAAGGCTTTACGCAATGATACCGGGTAAAAAAGAAAAAAAAAATGAGAACATTTTTTTTTAATTTTTTTCATCACCCCAAAAAAAGCTGAAGTTTTATAATTTTTTGGTTTTTCTGACTTGTTCCTGGATCAGAAGGTATTATTCGATTTCAATATATTTTTCAAAATTCCAGAAGGCTTCACCAAACGTAACTTTTCTGTCCAAGAGTATTAAAATAAAACATTAAAACAAAAATTTTAAAAAATCGCTAAAACACATGAAAATTTTCATTTTTTCAAAATTTCAGGCTCGTTGCGGGAACGGAAGATATTATCCGATTTCAAAAATTTTTGTTTTGTTTTGTAACTCTTCACCAATCGCAACTTTTCCGCACTATTACGATTCGAAAATAAAAACTTTGTTTTTTTCGCTCCACCCTATTACATATCTATCATTGTTTCCAAACTTATTAATTTTTAGTACATTATTGTGAAATCAGATAGCTATCAGGCTTACTAAAGTTTAACGAGTTTCGTTTTAGATGATTAAAATCAGTGGTTTAAATTTTATTTTCTCTTTTTCTTTTCTTTCTTTTTTTTTCATATCACCGATTGATATTGTTTAAAATTTCCTTTTGTTAATGAACTTTCGATATCAAATATTATTGCAAAAAATTGACTAGATAAAAATTACAATTAAATGAGGTTCATATGTAATTGATAAAATTTTTACAATTCAAAAAAAAATTCGGAAGTAAATTGTAAAAAAATATTTATCTAGTGGGTAATTTGGTGTAGTATTCCAGAAAAAATACAAATGAATTAGATAACTTAAGTGTCGTAAACGATAACAGCGATAAAATGCTTAAACGACTTCAAATTTGAAAAATGTAACCCAAAAAGTTTATTTATTCATCGGAAACTTTCTTTTCAATTTAAATCAGATTGTCAAGTGAGAACAAAACTCAAAGATAGATGGCAGCACTTGTATCAAATTCCCGAGATAGCTATTTTCAGAAATTTTCATCATTTATAAATATTCGAATTATAATTACTTTATCTTCGTACTTCTCTGAAATTTCTGAAAATAATGTATTCAAAGAAACAATTTTAATTTAATTTTTAAATTTAAAAATCCTACTCAAAATTATTTTTTTTTATGGAGTGCTACATTTGTATTAATTTTAACCGTAACTATGATCGGAAAACAACTGTTTACATTTTTACTAGAACAGCAAGGATGCTATAGCAACTAAAAATTACAATATAATTAGAATGGCGCAAGTTTATCAATGGATCAGCGATGAACTACATAACATTCTTGGTTTTAGCGACAAATATACAGCTGAATTTTTGCTGAACCTTGCTTCTAAAAGCTCAAGTGCAGATGCATTACTTGATAAAATAAAGGATACCGGAACTTTGACGATTACTAAGGATGTCATTAAGTTTGCTAGTGAACTTTGGCATAAGGTTCCTCATGCAGAAGTCAAAGAAAAGCCTGCTAGAGCTTATGAAAGAGCGATTGCTGAAACATTGAAGAAAAATATGAGTTACCAATTAATTGAGGATGACGACGATGACATACCAGCGCCTGTGTCTCATAAACCCAAGAAGGCGAAGAAACGCAAAAACTTACGCGAAAGGAAAGAATCTAGTAGTGACAGTGAGGAATTTTCCAAGTATGATAAAGATTTCAGTAAAAAATCAGACTCTGAAAGTGATTACGAGAAAATGGAAAGAGAGAGACTGGAAGATTTGAAAGAAAGAGACGAATTCTCTGAACGTCTTAAAAAGAAAGACAAAGACAAAACGCGCAACATTGTTGAAAAATCTGACAGGAAAGCTTTCGAAGAAGCAGCTAAAAGGCTTCGTCTTGAAGTTGAGGATAGAAAAAAAATTGTACCTAAGTTGCGAATTGAATCTCGAAGAGAATATTTGAGCAAAAGAAAAGAAGATAAATTACTCGAGTTAGAAGGAGATATACAAGATGAAGAGTATCTATTTTCGGATGTCAAACTCACTTCAAAAGAAAGAAAAGAACTGGAATATAAAAAGAAGATTTTAGAGCTTGCGAAGCAACATGATAAAGCTAAAGAAATGGAGAAAATTGAACGCTACCATATGCCAGAAGCTTCTCGAAAAGAACCTAGCAAAAAGTACGAAGAAATTGATGAGAGGGAAAAAGCTCCCAATGCAGAGCAATTGATATGGGAACAAGAACGACTCGGATTTGCTCAAATGCGTTTCGGAGCTGCTGATGCTAAAAATAAGCACAAAGAAAAGGAGTATGACTTGGTATTTGATGATGCTATCGAGTTCGTACAGACAATCAAAATGCCGGGAACGAAATCATTAGAAACTGAACCAGAAGTGTCAGAACAGGATCAAAAGAAACTTACCATTCAAGAAACAAGAAGGAGCCTACCAATCTATCCATTTAGAGAAGACTTATTGAAAGCAATAGAAGAACACCATGTTTTGATCATTGAAGGTGAAACAGGATCTGGGAAAACAACACAAATACCACAATATTTATATGAAGCAGGTTACACCGACGACAAGAAAAAAATAGGCTGCACACAACCCAGAAGAGTTGCAGCTATGAGTGTAGCTGCCCGTGTAGCCGAAGAACTCTCAGTCAAGCTTGGAAACGAAGTTGGCTACAGCATCAGATTTGAAGACTGTACGTCTGAGAGAACAGTACTGAAATACATGACTGACGGTATGCTACTTAGAGAGTTTCTCTCAGAACCTGACTTGGCGTCTTACAGTGTCGTCATCGTAGATGAAGCTCATGAGCGAACGCTTCACACGGATATTCTGTTCGGATTGGTTAAAGATATTGCTCGGTTTCGTCCAGATTTAAAGTTGCTCATATCTAGTGCAACTTTAGATGCTGAGAAATTTTCTCAGTTTTTTGATGATGCTCCTATTTTTAGGATACCTGGGCGAAGGTTTCCAGTTGACATTTTTTACACTAAAGCACCAGAGGCAGATTATTTGGATGCCTGTGTAGTAACTGTTTTACAAATACATTTCACACAACCGTTAGGGGATATATTAGTGTTTTTGACAGGACAGGAAGAAATTGAAACATGTAATGAACTACTTTTAGAAAGGACTCGGAAGTTAGGTTCTAAAATGAAAGAACTTATCATACTGCCCATATATGCAAATTTACCTTCTGATATGCAGGCTAAGATCTTTGAGCCAACCCCACCAGGCTCCAGGAAAGTTGTCATTGCTACAAATATTGCAGAGACCTCTTTGACTATTGATGGTATAATTTATGTTATTGATCCAGGTTTTTGTAAGCAAAATAGCTTTAATGCTCGAACTGGAATGGAATCTTTAGTAGTTACACCGATTTCCAAAGCTTCAGCCAATCAAAGGGCTGGGAGAGCTGGTCGAGTTGCAGCTGGTAAGTGCTTCCGTCTCTACACAGCTTGGGCTTACCAACATGAACTTGAAGATAACACAATTCCAGAAATACAAAGGGTAAATTTGGGGAATGCAGTTTTGTTATTAAAGTCCTTAGGCATAAATGACATTATTCATTTTGATTTTCTAGATCCACCACCACATGAAAGTTTAGTTTTAGCGCTCGAGCAGTTATATGCGTTAGGGGGGTTAAATCATCAAGGGGAATTAACAAAACTTGGAAGACGCATGGCAGAATTCCCTGTTGACCCAATGATGTCAAAAATGCTATTAGCTTCTGAAAAATACAAATGCTCTGAGGAAATTCTTTCGATTGCAGCAATGTTATCAGTAAATAATGCAATATTCTACAGACCTAAAGATAAAATTGTGCATGCTGATACAGCAAGAAAAAATTTCTTTAGCCCAGGAGGAGACCATTTAACTTTATTAAATGTCTATAACCAATGGGTGGAGTCGGATTATAGCACGCAGTGGTGTTTTGAAAATTATATTCAGTACAGGTCAATGAAAAGGGCTCGGGATGTTCGAGAACAGCTCGAAGGGTTAATGGATAGGGTGGAAATCGAGCTGGTATCAAATCCTTTAGATTCTGTTGCCATTAGAAAATCAATAACTGCTGGATACTTTTACCACACTGCACGTTTATCAAAAAGTGGGCAGTACAAAACTGCTAAACAACAGCAAACAGTTATGATTCACCCTAATAGTGCATTGTTTGAAGATTTACCGAGATGGCTTGTCTATCATGAATTAGTATTTACAACAAAAGAATTTATGAGACAAGTTATTGAAGTCGAAGGTGTGTGGTTGTTGGAAGTTGCTCCTCATTATTATAAATCGAAAGACATTGAAGATTCTACTAATAAAAAAATGCCTAAAAACACTGGAAAGGCACAATCTGATTTAGACAGAAAGTATTAAATATCTGTAAATAAATTTTACATTTAATTTTGTACATTTATCTCTTTATTTGAATTTTTGTTTAACTGTTTTGTTTATCATGAAACGAAAATACATTTTAATATCTTTTCACAATTTTGGAACTCAAACAAAAAAAAAGAAACTTTAAATATTACTTGTAAAAGTTAAATAACTGAATTTAAAGATGAGAATGTACTAATGATTTTTAAACGATGCTATTAAGAATAATGTATACACGATACAGTACATGTGTACAATTCCAACCATTACATTATGATTTCTTTTATTATATAGGGATTCAAAAAGTTCTTTAAAGTCTGAAAAATTTATCATTCAATTTTATTATAAGAGCACAGAGTTGCATAGATATTTTCTGTTTTCTAAATTTAATGCACCCCCTCCCCCCCTCTAAAAACCATAGATAAAAAAATCACATGAGAAAATATACAGGCATTTGAGACATTTTATGCTTATACTCTTAAGTGCTCTTGGACTACTTTATTATTTTTTTCTCTTTCTTTTTGAATATTTATCAGAGTTGATATTTATATACACTATGGATTGCATCAATAATACATGATTTTTCTCTATAAACTTAAGTGCACAGGAAATTAGGTAGTAAAATGAAGATTTGGTTAAAATATGCTTTCGGAGCTATTTTAAAATGCAAATGGGTTAAAAAAAAAGACCACTAAACTACTTGGATATTTTCTCCATGTAATTTTAGTTGATCTGCTAAGTTGACTAAGCCTTAGATAAAAAAAAATTATAATAAATAAAATTGCAAATTTATTGAACTGTAATTTATCCCTAAAGCTTTGCTGGTCACTTTGATTGGATTTTATGTTTTTCAATAATGTGTAAAATTTGTGAACACATTTGGAAGAGACAGAGGCAGATCAAGTGTAGTGTAGTTTTACCCAAGCGGTAAAAGTTTTGGGGGCCCCTCTCCACCCCACTCTAAATTACATACCTCATGTAAATTTTCATCTAGATTTAATTGCAGCAAAATCATTAATTATGTTTTCTGTGTCGACACGGTTCAACAGTTCCTGTTCGACATACAGTATGGCTAAGTTGTTAAAACTTTCTTCTCCCATTTAACTACGTAAATAATTTTTTACTCTTTTTAAAACAGAAAACGATCTTTCATCTGATGCATTTGACATAGGTATTGTCAAAAATATTTTCAAAAGTGTCTCCATGTTCGGAAATATGAAAAATATCCCTCTGGCAGCTTGATAAATATGACACGAGAGACTTAAATTGTCTGAATTTTCAGATGTTCTTTTGAATAAGTCCTCATTTTCTTTCAGAAACATAACAAAATGATCAAATTCATCTTCTAAAGTGCAAGCATCAATGTCATTGCTATATGTTCTTCAAACGTTTAAGAGATTCTTTTCTTTTTTCTAGTGATGTGTTTCGCTCAAAGAAGATTTGAAATGGTTCAAGCACAACATCATATTTTTTAGCTCTTAGTGATAGCTGTGATTTTGTACTGTCACATATGACAAGAAAATAATTCACTTTGAAATGGTTTCTTTTAGAAAACTCTTGACTATATTTATAAATCTAGTAACGGCTGTAAAAGAAAAAAAACAAACGGTAGTTTAGTTGGTTGGTAAAAGCTATAGCCATCGTATTGGAGCCCTATAGCATACTATTGTAATTTAAAACAACGGTAAACGAAATTGGGGGCCTCTAAGCCGGTCCACATAGGCCTATTGATATAAATTCGAGTCGATTGTAGGTCATTGTCTTTTAAAATATTTATGAAACAAATTTGGAGCCCCTAGGTTGGAACTTATTAGCCTATTGGTATATATTAGTCCCTGGCTGCAAAAAAGCTCGTTCGTTTAGCTACAGGTTGCAGTTATATCTAAAACCAGTGCATTTGAATTTTAGATTATAAGAGAATTTCGGGGCCCCATGGCACATCACGTGTCTACAGGGCCCCACGCGGCCGCTCAGTCGGCGTACCGTTAGACCCGCCTCTGGGAAGAGAACAATCTGGTTCTTAGACAAAAAAAAAAAAAAAAAGCCCCACATGGTTTTTATTAAAAAAAAACATTTGGTTTAAAATCAAATAACCCTGTTGTAATTCAACAAACATAAAAATAAATTAATTAAATAATTCCTTTTTCGCACATTTTCTACTTAAAAATATATTTCTGCTATAGGAAGTTCAAAGCATAGGTATCCACCACATTATGTCTGGAATTAATATTGGATTCAAATTTTAGCATTTTGATTTCTAACTGCTCAAGTTTCAACGCAAAGTTGTTTGAACCAAAATATGAACCCTGAAAATGGGAAGTCTTGCTCAAAAGAATGCTAACATGGAAACAATTTGATTCAAATAGGACTTCCCTCAAAAGTTGTTAAAACAGAAAGAGGTTATTTTGATCTTCAAATTTGTTTTTTTTTTTTTTTTCAATAAATATTGAAATAATTGATTTACTGTTGACATATTTGCTCTCAGTTGACTCAACATATTTCAGTTTTATTAAACTTTGAAAAAAAAAAAAAAAAAACTTCTAAATCCTAGAAACTTAAACCATTCCATTATCCCACTCAAAAGAAAAATACAAGTTGCCAATATCCCATGGAAATTACATCCTGGATATGCAATAAAGTTATATTAAAATAACAAACCGGCTATGTTTTTAAACTCATTGTATCTCAGGAATCTCGACTCAATTTATTGTTTTATTACACAAATAGAGGAATTACAACTCAGCATGGTGAGTACACCAGTGGTAGAAGTAAGAATGTTAAGTGTAGCACGTGGATGCCATTCTTAACAAATCAAAGGCAGACTCTCAAGTTTCTAATCAGGATTAGCTTTTTCATGTCCAAAACTTGTTTTTCCCATCCCACCAGTTAAAACCTGGTAAATACCGGGAAAAACCTCCAAATATTCTGGGTTTCTGAATCTGGTGTAAAATTAAATATATAGTTAGTACAAATTTCAGTTAGGTTTAAAAATTTTCTGCAGGAAAAGAACATTAGTAAATAAGAATTATTACCAAACACATAAAATTTTTACGCACAAAATTGTTTTGTAATAATAAATTTCCTAAATAAATATTTTAAAACACAATAAAATAAAATTATCAAACTTAAAAATATTTGTCATCGAGAGAAGCAATAAATATTTTGTGTTAAAATTAAAAAAATAAATTTTATTACTTTTTAAGTAGACTTATTAAACACAAAAAAAATTTACAATTTAACACTGAATATGATTACGATTGTTAAATGTTTGGGAATCTGTGTGGTGCGTAAATATTTAAATAAATGAACTCCATTGTCCGATTTTGTAGATCTTCCCTTTTTTTTAATCTTTCAAGCTATTTACACAGAACTCAATTTTGACATTTTTAAGGGTTGTTTTAAATTTATGTTTTTAATATAATCAGTTTTTCCCATGTGGGAAAAACATGGTATTTACCAGGGGTGGGGAAAACATGGTATTTACCAGGGGTGGGGAAAACATGGTATTTACCAGGGGTGGGGAAAACATGGTATTTACCAGGGGTGGGAAAAACATAGTATTTCCCAGGAAGACAAGTACCGGTTCTTACCATGGTATCCGGGGTTGGGGAAAACCTTGCCAACCCTGGCTCTAGTGAAGTTAAGTATCTTGGAGTATACTTTGACTCCAAGATAAATTGGAAAAAGCATTTTAACTAGTCTGTCTAAGGCTAAGAAAGTCTTTTGGTACAATAAGAGGGCCATTGGTAGAAACTGGGGGCTTTATTCCTAGGGCTGTCCACTACGTCTGTAAGATAATCATCTGTCCCATCATTACATGTTGTTCTAGGGTTTGGTGGTCGAGAACCCCAACCTGGATATATGAACTGAACTTATATTCACTCAACCCTGATTTTACGTTTTCGTGCTTTGTGCCTTTTTTTAGCCGACTCAAAATGTAAAATGGGGAATCTACTGTATGCATATATATGTATGTACAGCAGGGTGTTCTGTTTGTTTTACAGGACCTTTATTTTCGTAACCTTTTGTCCTAGATGCATATTTCCAGTCGGAAAAATGCTCAAAATGAGGCCCAGAGTTAAGATATATTAAAAGTTTGAAGCAAAGAAAAAATGATTGTCAAAAATACCAAATCTAACTTTTCATACAGACTTCAGATCCCCTAACTTATGTTTATAAAAAACTATCTCCATTGAAAAATAATTCAAAAAAAAAAAAATTGAAAGATGTGATTTTAAAACTCAAAGAGAGATATTTGAATTTGAAATTTTACAGGCCCCATGTTAAAAAGGAGATCAAAAGATATCAACCCTTTGAAGTATATTTTCCCCAAAATGTGTTGTTGACAGTGAGGGTAAATTGGTGTAAGTCACAAAATGCAGCTTTTCATATCTCTGTCAATTTTTGTTGTACTAATGACCCTCTTTGAGTTCGAATTGTTTTTTTATGCTCTTGATTTCCCTAAATATGTTAGGGTACCTAGGATCCGTATAAAAAGTTACATTTCGTATTTTTGACTTTTTTTTTCACTTCAAACTGTTATTATCTTAGCTCTGCCCCTCATTCTGGGCATTTTTGCGAATGGAAGTATGCATCTATCACGAACGACTAACGGTTGCGATAATAAAGGTTATGCAAGTTCAAACTTAACACCCTGTATATTACGTACAAAATGACTAAACACACTGCCAATATGTACTGCTAAGGCTAAAGATTTTCCGTAGCAAATTTGTAAAAGATGCAAAAGAATGATATTTTTTTAGAATCACGAATGATTGTATTGGAACATTACTTATATAAAAATTTATCTTTTGGGTCTTATTTACAGGGTCAGGAAAGAAAAGCTTCTATGTTATCCAAAATTTAGAGTCAGAATTTAGCACCTACGGTTCGAAAGCTAGGCATCAAATCAAAACTTTGGTTGCAAAATGAAACTTACAACCGGTTATTTCTAAGAATGGAATCCATCTCTTGTGTGTTATACTTCCATTTGCACTTTTTAATGTGCTCACATAATTCTTCATTTAAATAAAAGTTTTGGCATTTTTTATTAGATGAAAGTGAAAAAAAAAAGTAATTGTTGTTCATAAAGGCTTCATCTCCATATATTATTTCTCTAAGCCGAATCCTATACCCGGTCGAAACTCGCTCATTTCTTCATCGAATTGCATGAAAATTTATGATTTTGAAGCTTATCCCGCGGGCTATTGACGAAAATTAGACCCACCCTCTAAACAGTGTCGGTTCGTATTTTTGACTTTTTTTTTCACTTCAAACTGTTATTATCTTAGCTCTGCCCCTCATTCTGGGCATTTTTGCGAATGGAAGTATGCATCTATCACGAACGACTAACGGTTGCGATAATAAAGGTTATGCAAGTTCAAACTTAACACCCTGTATATTACGTACAAAATGACTAAACACACTGCCAATATGTACTGCTAAGGCTAAAGATTTTCCGTAGCAAATTTGTAAAAGATGCAAAAGAATGATATTTTTTTAGAATCACGAATGATTGTATTGGAACATTACTTATATAAAAATTTATCTTTTGGGTCTTATTTACAGGGTCAGGAAAGAAAAGCTTCTATGTTATCCAAAATTTAGAGTCAGAATTTAGCACCTACGGTTCGAAAGCTAGGCATCAAATCAAAACTTTGGTTGCAAAATGAAACTTACAACCGGTTATTTCTAAGAATGGAATCCATCTCTTGTGTGTTATACTTCCATTTGCACTTTTTAATGTGCTCACATAATTCTTCATTTAAATAAAAGTTTTGGCATTTTTTATTAGATGAAAGTGAAAAAAAAAGAGTAATTGTTGTTCATAAAGGCTTCATAGATGTTATTGTTGGCTTTCCAAATTGTTGCCAACATAAATTAGTCCAAGGTGTTACTTTCAAGACGGCCTAAGATAAAAGAGTTGAACTCTGATAAAAACCAAATGCTAAAGATTCATGAATTTGTTATATGGCTATTATTTGTATCGATCATGAATCGTAAGGCTTGAAAAAAAAAAAAAAATGCATTGCTATATTTATTGCTTAAAAGAGAATTAAAAATACTTGTTATTATTAATTACTCATTTTAATATCAATGATAGCAAATTCAGATAATTTTATCTGAACTTTTTTAAAATGTAACATTGTTTGGAAAAAACATTTATATTTTGCTACATTTTAGAGCTATTCAAGTTCACTATGCACTTGCACATACAAGAGGAGACTAGACTTGTTGGATAATCTCAATTACCTACATCATAACTATTGATATTTTTATTTTGTTTTATGAATAACAAATTGCATTTATAGTTCTTCAAATCCTCTAATGAGATCACATAGTAGTTACATTGAAAACATTTTATTTAAGAAGTCTTATTTCAGTAGTGCTGCTTTTCCAAAATATACAACTGTATCTATTTCGTTTGTTATATATTTTTTAAATTTTGTGTAATCTTAATTATTTTGACGGTTTTTATCTAGATTGCAGCAAATAAACTGAAATCCTCCTCTCCGAGGGCGGATCCATCTTCTGGTTTAGGCGGGGGTCATTACAGAAAAGGGGAGGGGGTCAATGTGCAATTATTGTACAAAAACAGGCCTGTCATTTGGGGGGGGGGGCAGGGGGGTCAATTGCCTCCCCCCTACTTTGAGAAATCAATGTATTTACATATAAGTGGGCGTGGTTTTTTATGTTTTCTGATGAAATTGCATTGTGTTTGGACCCTTTGCCCCCCCCCCCTCCCCCTGGAAAAACTTGAAATGACGTCCCTGTGCAAAAAAAATTTTTTTTTTGCAATTTTTTCGTAATATAAGTCCTCAAAATACAACTTTTTGCCATATTTAGTCGGTTAGAGGGTATGACCCCCCCTTTCTGGATCCATGCCTGATCCTTTTTCAAAGTAAATTCTTTTAATTCACAAAAATTTGTTGTTTTCTTATTCTTTGTCATAAATTTATTTTAAAAAAAGGGACAGCATTTCTTCAGACTAAGAACACAGGGTACAGTAGACCGGACCAACCTAACCCCAATAATTTTAAAACTTTTCTTTCATCTCTCTGTAATTAAAACATTATTTTAATTAATTGCATTATACATTCCATGGAAGAAACTGACTTTTTAAAGACAAAAGTGATTGCAGTTAAAAAAATACTTTAATAAATTTATTCGTCAGGGCAATCGCGGGTGCCGAAGCTTTTTATTCCCTTTCATGATGAATCGCGGAAAAAAAGTTTCGATGCAACAAAAGCTTTTGATGCGTAGGTTTAGAACCAGGAAGGAAATCATTTGTTATGGTCTTAAAAGCATTATTAATCTGATTAATTTAATAATTTCCAAAAGCATTAAAATCAAACTCAAGTTCATTTTAATGAAACATACTACTTACTTTTTTGTGAACCACTTGCTCGACATCCTTTGCAAATTTGGCTGCAGCTGACTTCATAAGAAATGGCGTTTTAATGTCAAAAAAATCATTCCTATACTTCAGGGTACAGGAAACACCATCTTCGTCAAAACAGGATTCATATATTTTATTAAAATAAGTTTTACTACACAAAAACCACCCATGACTATTCTCGATGAGTATCGCCATCCTTTGCTGTCATTTGTTTACACTTTTTTTTGTCCTTTCATAGGCTACAGTTAAAGAAAATTGTAGGCAAAATTACTAAAGGCCGATTTGAAGAAATCCCTAAAGTGAGCTGCTGAGTCTTTCCTCCTTTTTACCAGATTGTTCTTTGTAGTACAAGATTCTCCTTAATCTGGCTGGACGTATCCTAAAGATTTCGATTCAATCAATAACTAGTAGATCTGTGTTTTTAATGTCCATTTGTGAACAATATAGGGCGCGTTCAGAGTACGCGCCCGAGCTTTCCGGGAAGCCCGGGTTCTTCCCAAAGCGTTCAGAGCTGCCATTTGGAACGCCCGAACTTCCCAAATGCTGTCCAGAGTAAACGCCCGAGCTTCCCGGGCTCAAGCACAAGCGGCCCAGGAAATTTAGCTGGGCAGATAGGTCACGTGTTTGGGCGTTTAGCAAAGGATGATGCTCATTGGCTGAAATTTTTTGCTCTTTCGTCTGCTAGGATTTACGAAGAGTGACTGAAACGAAATCTTGAAAATACACACAGAATGGTCAAAAATACGCACGCTATTTGCTGTGATGAATCTGAAATGATATATTTTCCTTGCGAATCGGTCATTGCAGGAACAATCCTGTCAGATAAGCGAGATCGATGAAATTCTTTACTTACTGTTAGGCCTATTTCATCGTAAATTCCTTCACTTAAAATAACATATTTCTCATTAAATTCGATAAGTTATTTCGATCCCACGCTCAACCATGACGGTAGAGGAACAATAGTTGTCGTCAAGGTTAAGAATGGTATCATTTTGTGCCAAAATATTGGAGCAAATGCAGGATTATTCCTGCCGGCCCGCTACGCTCTGCTGTTGTGTCCGCCATTTTGTTTCTTCCCGAATGGCACAAGTGCTGTCCAGACCACAACTTCTCGGGCTCGACCTGGGAAGTTATTTATGACGTCACAGCTTAAACGCCCGGGCGGCCCGGGCGAATACTCTGAACGCAGCCATAGTGAAAAGAAATGCGTATGAAAGTTAAAAATTCACTGTGTAGTTGACCACCGTTTGGCTCCCACACCTCTTATGATGAAAGATAGTTTAAAAATGCCGTCTTTAATTTCAAAAGTCAAAATAAAAGCCATTTTGAGACTGCTTTGAGGCAGAACCGGTACTCATCAACACTTCCCCCTAAATTGGAAATAAATAAATTTCTTTGTGCTTCACAAAATTAAGATTTCAGTACTTCATCAGTTTTAGAAATTTTATGGGGAGAGTCTCTGAACCTTTTGCTCTTTAAAAGTCACGCAATGACAGGGGCGTAGGAACCGGGGGAGCTCTGGCTCCCCCTGGAATATTTCAGCCCGGCTCAGCTTCCCCTAGAAAAATTCTTTACTACAGCATTTTGTTGCTTTTTTTTTTTTTTGATCAAACCTGTTTTTAAGATAAGTGTTCTACTTTTCCTTGGAAATTCACACAATGTCACCAAAAATCTTCAAAAGTCATTTTTTAAAGGACCATTTGGAATTTTTTCCGTTAGAGAAATTTGAGATTCTCTATTTCTGAGCAAATATTCCATCTAAAACTATAAGCTCATATTAAAAGTGTTAAACTTGTCGTTTTTCTGAGGAAAGAGATATTAGCAATGTTTTTAAATTCCTTTTTTTCGCAAAAATGTTAATTGAATATTTATTGCTGTACAATTGATCTTGTGTGTAAAGGGGCGATAAGTGTGTCTTGCTCCCCCTCCTTCAGGAAGCACAAAGATTTAGAATTGCGCCAGGCTCCCCTGTTTATACAAAGTTCCTACGCCACTGCGCAAAGATAACCAGAAATAGCGATTTTGAAACTATTTCGAGGCAGAACCAGCGGAGTTCCCCCGAACGCGAACCCAAAATAAGAAATAAATACCTTTGTGCCTGAAAAATAATGTGAGTGAATAGAAGAAAAGATATTCGTAAGAAAGGTCGTACCCAGAAAGAAAATTCGGGGGAGGGAGGGGGGGGGGCAGTTCGCGCATTGCCCAAACACACATACATTTTTGTGTGTTTTGAGTCTTCTGGCCCCCCCCTGTGTGTTTTTCCTTTGTTATTTTTTTGGACTGACCGTTTTTAAGGTAGGGGTGTCAAGAGAGAGATGCAATGAACTCCGTTAAATGGGGTAGAATATTGAATTTGAGGAGGTCTGGATGTTTCGCACCCGGGGAAATTTTTGATTTTTTTTTTTAAATTCTGCATTTTGGGGCCTTATATGGGGCAATCGGGACTTCAAAAATATGTTAGAAAAACAGGTAAACAAAAACACTTAAATGTTCTGCATTCTTTTGAAGATTAAGATCAATCAACAAAAACTGCAGTTCAACAAACGATTGACATTAAGGCAGGGATTCAAGTGAAACAGGCGATCGCAAACTGCAATCGCTACTGGAAATGAATTACATTAGAACGTTTCTTGATAAAAACATCGTGACGTCAGCGTGACGTTTGCCTATGAAAAACGAGCTAGATAAAACGTCACAGACTACTTGGCGAATAAGAGGAGATAGCTGCTGCTTGTGAGCTCTTATTGGCTCCGCTCGTAGTGACGTCAGTGCCAAGTTAAGTTGATGATAATGTAATTCACTTCCAGTAGCGATTGCAATTCGAAGCGATCGCAGTGGTGTTTCACTTGAATTCCTGCCTAATAGACAGAGAGGAATAACGAGGGAGGAAAAAAGATTAATGTATCATCACTTGCTTCCATCGGTTTTCAGTATAGTTATTTTAGTTTTTGATCAGTTCCCAACTCACAGACAGACACAGCATTAAATAATATAGAATTTTAATAGTATAGATGATCAATAGTAAAAGACATATAAAATCCTTTAAAATAAATAGTGTAGAGATTTAAAAATAATTTACAAAAGATTAATATTTTGGCCATTCAGTTAACTCAGTTTATTTGTTTGATAAGAAATAGAATTGAAGCACTTTTTAAAGAGTTTCAAAAAGGTATTTAATGATTTTCAAAGACTCTAGAAAAATTATTTAAGGCATTTCAATTGCACTTTCCAGACTCTGACTTTTTAATAGTTAATTGGACAGTCTTACGAAGTTGTTAACTACAATTTCTTTTTCAATTACAAGTATACCGCAGAAAACGAAAGGAATAAAAGTGTAATATTTTTTTTCGTGCTTAAAATATTAATAAAGGAAGCAATTACAAAGGAACTTCCAAAATACAGAACTCGGTATTTAATAAATAGTCAGAAATGAAACTTGCGAGTCAAAAAAAAAAAAAAAATCGGAAAATATGCTGCAAAAAATGCTGGAGCATGATTTTTGCTTTGCGCAGAAGGATTTGTTTTATTCAATTAGCTGAATTTCACGCAACTTGTTGTTGATGGGAGGGAGAGAGGCCTCCAGGCCCGTCATTTAGAAAGGGGCGGGGGGGCGGTCAATTGCCCCCCTGACTTTGAGAAATCTATGTCTTTACCGGTAAATGAGCCTGGCTTTTGATGTTTTCTGATGAAATTGCACTGTGTTTGGACCCTTTGCCCCCCCCCCTCCTGGAAACACTTGAAATGACAGCTCTAGAGGCCCCCCATTTGTGCTAGAAACTTCAAAATTCAAGGTTTACAACTACCAATCAACAAAATGTTCAAGGTTTTCAAGCATTTGTAAATGAAATTTTTTCCAGGTATAGGGGGCCCCCAACAAAGCGGAGGATCTGTGAACGTATACATCCGTTTTTGTTTAGTTTTGTTCTTGTTGGTTGGAGCTATATTTATCTATTAAAATCGCTCGAGGGTAATAGATGCTTATAAATGGGAACCAAAGAAATACCCTCTTAATTGAATCAGGGCCGCTGGGGGGGGGGGAGAGAAATAGGAGTGGTGTAAGTTTAGTAAGTTTTATGACGGAAGGGGCCGCCGACCAAACTTGCAAGTAGCTTGCCTTGAGCCTGAATTGATTTGGGAAAGAGAGCAGGAGAAGTGCTTGTAAGTATGTTTTGCAGTTAATGAGAAAGTCTTTTTTTTTTCTTGCACTTCTTCAAATTTTCACCCGTTGAATAGTTACTAAATTAAGAAGAAAAAATTTCATTCTTTTTTTTTGCCATTTGAAATTAAAAAAATGAAATTTTTCTTTTCTGTTTTACATTACACAACTTTTCGGGGGGTGGGGGGGGGGGGGGGCTCAAGCCCGTCAGTCCCTACACCCTCTAGTAACGGTCCATAAGCTCATATTCTTTGCAGTGGAAAAGGCGTTCCATGTAACGCCGAAAAATGTGTATGCAGTTTTCCTGCTTATTTGTGGACTAATACGTTGTTTCTATTCCCTTTTCTTCCTCGAATAGTCCAAGAGCTAGCAACGTCGAAAAGCAAGAATTTTAAGACCGTCTGGCTGTTTAATCTACAGTAGACTCTCGATTTTTGAAGTTAAAAATCAACGTAAATAAAGCACAAATAAGGTAGAAAGTACAGCAAATAGTTATTTCAAGGCTACAGTGGAGCCCCTTCCTCAGTGCAAGAAGCTCAGCAAACAACATGAAAGCTGTAAGAGAACTGAGCGCGAAGCACGTGGGCCCCGGTATTTATAACAAATGGGCCAGTGCGCTTGAACTCACGATAGGAGCGGGAAACACCGACCAATCAGCGATCGGCAGAAACAGCCAGGAGAGCGAAGAAAAGGGAAGACAGCAAAGGAAAGTAGGGGAAAGAAAAAAAGCGCGGGAGAAAACACTAGAAGACGAAATTATAAAAATTGCTTCCAGATGTCAAAGAAAATGGAATACTGGAAAAATCATTCACCAGAGAATGGGAATTTTTCCAAATATAGTAAGCTTCCCAAAAATCGAGGTCATAAACTGACGAACATTTACAAATAATTCTAGCCGAAGAAAAATCAAAGCAGTGACCAGAAGTCCAACAATGCTGAGCAATGGAAGAGCGTGCTAGTTCTTTATGTTTAACATAATTTTGATGCTCTTTCAGACGGTTCTTCAGAGGCCGCTTAGTCTGGCCTACATAGCTAAGTCCGCATTTGCAAGAGATGCTATAAATGCCCCATTTGCTTTGGCAATCAATGGGATGCTTCAAGTTTGTAAACTTGATTTTGTTCACAGGAGAAAAAGAAATATCGAAACCAAACTTTTTCAAAATCTTTGCAACTTGATGACTTATTTTTGGATAAAAAGGCAAAACAATGGTGTAACCAACCTTAGAATCGGAAACCTTGCTAGAATGAGAGGGCTTTATTAGCCTATTATATATAGAATCAATAATCTTGGGCGAGTAACCCCGATCAAAAGCCACAGCTTTTAAATAAGAAAGGTCAGTTTTTAAAGAACTGGATGAAGAACAGATATTCAAAGCACGAAACACAAAAGCCTTGAATGAGGCCAACTTTTGGTTTCGAGGATGAGAAGAGTAGTTGTGAGGAGGTAGTGTAACAGCAAAGGGCTTTCGATACACTGAAGTCATAAAATCGTTATTACTTTTAGTAATCAAAACGTCCAAGAATGAGAGAGAACTTTCCATTTCCATTTCAATAGTGAATTGGATGCAAGGATCGATAGAATTAAGAGTGGAAAGTAAAAGCTCATTATTAACTTGGTTTTGGTCAAGCAAAACAAAGCAATCGTCAACCATAACGAACATAGAACGGAAACTTTATGGTTTCAAAAAGTTTTACCTCAAAGTAGTGCATAAAAATGTCACTTAAAATAGGGCTCAAAGGGTTACCCATCGCTAAACCTTCGGACATGCGATAGTAAACACCATCAAATACAAAAGTATTCTGCTCAAGACAAGCACGAGTAAGAGAAACAAGTTCATCAACCTCAAAACTAGAAAAATTATGTTCCTGGAGTCTCAATTTGAGACAATCCAGTGCTCCAGTAACAGGTACATTAGTGAAAAGTGATTTCACGTCAAAAGAAGCCATCGTTACGCCGTGAGGCTTAAAGCAACGTAACTTCTGAACAAAGTCAATGGAATTTTTAACAGTGAAAGAATTGCTGGTCAAAAGAGGAGAAAAAATGGAAACTAAATGCTTAGCTAGTTTGTAAGAAGCTGTGCCAATGTTTGAAACAATTGGCCTAAGAGGAACGTTTGGTTTATGGACCTTTGGTAAAGCATGAAATCGGGCACAGTGTGCAACAGAAGGAATCAAACACCTTTTTGAAGAATCATTTATGATAGGAGAAGCCTTCACAATGTTTCTAATCAAGTTGACCTCTTTAGTACTCGGGTCTTTATGAAGTGTCACATATGGACCAACTTCAATTAACTCCTTACATTTATCCAAATATGAGCTTTTGTCCAGAATAACAACTTGACCTCCTTTGTCAGCCTTAGTGACTACTATATCAGGATCGGAACATAAACCTTTTACCAAAAACTTAGCATGCTTGCTGAAAGTATTTGTAGTCAATTTAGCATTAAAATCCACAGTATTGGCAATGAGATGCCTAATAGAATCCTTTTGAGAAGCAGTAAGAGCACTAAATCTAAAGGCTTTCTCAACTGGAGCGACTAATTTGGGAAATGAAGGTTTTGAAGAAGAAGCAAAATTGTTATTCAGTTTGAGAGCATTGAGCTGATCCGAATTCAAGAGCTTAGAAGAAAGATTGAGGACCGCATTCTGATTCACCTTTGGTAAAACATCAGACGAATGATCCACATTATTAGCACAAAGAGATTTCCACTTTTTCTGAAGAGTAGTCCTATGTTTAAAAGTAGACTGAAGAACCCTATTCCAACTTTTCCTATCAACCAAATCAAAATCCAAGTCAGAATTCGGAAGTTTTAGATGCAAAGAAAACAACTCATTTTCAATATTATAAATTTTCTTCCGAGTTTCCTGAATAATCGCTCTTAACAGAGCCAACTTAGAACGAAAGAGCACTTTGCTAATTTTAGGAGAGGAAGAAAGGTTACAACTCAACGAAATAAAGTGCTTTTTCCACCACCATTGTTTTGCCTTTTTATCCAAAAATAAGTCATCAAGTTGCAAAGATTTTGAAAAAGTTTGGTTTCGATATTTCTTTCTCTCCTGTGAACAAAATCAAGTTTACAAACTTGAAGCATCCCATTGATTGCCAAAGCAACTGGGGCATTTATAGCATCTCTTGCAAATGCGGACTTAGCTATGTAGGCCAGACTAAGCGGCCTCTGAAGAACCGTCTGAAAGAGCATCAAAATTATATTAAACATAAAGAACTAGCACGCTCTTCCATTGCTCAGCATTGTTGGACTTCTGGTCACTGCTTTGATTTTTCTTCGGCTAGAATTATTTGTAAATGTTCGTCAGTTTATGACCTCAATTTTTGGGAAGCTTACTATATTTGGAAAAATTCCCATTCTCTGGTGAATGATTTTTCCAGTGTTCCATTTTTCCCTGACATCTGGAAGCAATTTTTATAATTTCGTCTTCTAGTGTTTTTTCCCGCGCTTTTTTCTTTCCCCTACTTTCCTTTGCTGTCTTCCATTTTCTTCGCTCTCCTGGCTGTTTCTGCCGATCGCTGATTGGTCGGTGTTTCCAGCTCCTATCGTGAGTTCAAGCGCACTAGCCCATTTGTTATAAATACCGGGGCCCACGTGCTTCGCGCTCAGTTCTCTTACAGCTTTCATGTTGTTTGCTGAGCTTCTTGCACTGAGGAAGGGGCTCCACTGTAGCCTTGAAATAGCTATTTGCTGTACTTTCTACCTTATTTGTGCTTTATTTACGTTGATTTTTAACTTCAAATATTGTTCAGCACAAAGCTTATTTGATCATTTTTCATTTAGACTCTCGATTATCCGCGGAATTGGGTGGCACAGGTGTAGTGGATAATCAAAATCGCAGATAATCCGAAAAAAAGCATAAAATAAGGTTTTATGAAGGTAAAAAATGTCTTTTGCTTAAAAATAATTGCATTACTCTTAAAACTTGATGAAACTGTACAAAACATTGACAATAGGTGTAGCATAAAAAATTATTTGCATTTGAGGTTCTCAAGCGTATAAAATCTAGAAAAATGTGGTGCTTACGATAATGCCCACGTAAAATAATTTATTGGATGTTAAGAAAAAACGAAATTTAAATTCGTGCTTTTTCGCAAAAATCAGCTAATTGTGTTTGTTTCTTTCCCAAGACCCTCGCGGATAATCGAGAGTTTACTGTATCTTTCCTTGTGCTCTTCTAAACAGCAAAACAGCGTACGTGCTGTCCGGCTGACAGTAACGGGCCCTGCTCCACATCAGCAGAAAACGCGACCGAAACCGAAGGCAGAAACCGAAAATCCGGGTACTTTCCGTAGGAACACTATGTTATCCATTTTGCGTTTCTGCTTTATTTTTCTGCTTTATGTCAATTTGGAGCAGGGCCCTAATGGTTGCGTTTTTCACACGCATCACACTAATGCTGGTAAAACTAAGTTTCAAAATCATTTTAGGGCAATTCCACGTGAAATCAATCAACAGAAAAAAAAGTTCTTGACGTTTTACCATTTCCAATTTTAACGAAATTTGGTGTGAAGGACCCATGGAAGATAAGTTATCCTCACAATTTTTAGATTTCAACTTACCAGGAAAGTACTCGACTTCAGTAATAATGAAAAAAGTTAAAAATGGTGCCATTTGAAAGAGCATACTGAGACTTTGTGCTCTTAAGCCCATCACTTATATATTAGAAGGATTATTAGTCAAAGATGGGCATTAGGCAACCGTCTCCTAAATGGATCACACTGGTAAGAAAGAGAGGTTTGATGTTTGGAGAGGAATATATTAGGGGATGGGGGGGGGAGGCATTTGCGGATTTAGGCTGCGAATTCTGGGGGTGCAACAACATCGAGGATCTGTGGAGGAGAAGATATTGTACGGTCATGAGGGATCGGGAGCATTTTTATTTTTAAAACTAGCTTTTTTCCCGGCGTTGCCCGGGTGCTAATTATAGCTCGATCACAACTGTTTTTAACTTATTTCATGCTAAAATGAAATAGGTGAGCCTTAAATTGATAATTCATTGTTAATCGTTACCTTTATTGGAAAATACTGATATTTAAATGTGTTGTTTTATCAATTTGTATGCTTAAAGGCTTATCTCTATTACTCAATTATAGTCAAAATGGAAAGAAAACGGGCAGTTTGAGACAAAAAATTTGAATTTTGAGCTTTTTGGATTTTTTAAAATTTCAAAACTTCGCCTATGTGAATTCTAATGCATCAAGGAGCCTCTGTGCCAAGTTTGATGAAAACTCAACCAAAGCTGGATTTGTATAAGGAACAAACTTACAAACAAGCATAAAAATGTACATACAGATGTAGATACATCCTTTTTTATGCATAAAGATTAGAGATCTACATCCGCTGTTAAAAAATATCTGTTGTTGAAGAATCATGTTACAGAAGTCCAAAGAGAGTTGTAATTGTAATCTTGTTTCTGTTTATTAATTTTAAAGTGACATAAACTCATACATAGCAACAGATGCCCGATAAAAGTGTAAACTTTATGCATCATCTTGTTCAAAGAGCACTTTCTGATACTCATGATGAATATAATTTAGATCGGTCAGAAGTCTAACTGCGGATGGGGAGGTTCCGAGTTCGAATCCCGCTTCGAGCATGGATCAACTTTCTCTCTCTCCTCTCCTTGTCTTTTCTCAGTGTGAATGTGCTTTTGTGAATGGCTGCTTTCCCGAAAAACGGGTCCTTAACCTTTTATGTCCCAAATTAATTTAGCAATGAAATGTTATATATATATATATATATATATATATATATATATATATATATATATATATATATATATATATATATATATATATATATATATATATATATATATATATATATATATATATATATATATATATATATATATATATATATATATATATATAATTTTTTTTAGTTGAAAATACATCAAACAACGTATGTACCAAGTATAAACATTTTGAAAATCAGTGAACAAGAAGTGGTACTTAAAAGCTTCAGTATGATTCCAGTCATTTAGAATTCATATTACTAAATTAATATAAGCGGGACTTCTGAGTCCCGTCGGAACATAAAATGTTAAAGCGTGTGCAAACTCAAAATGAAATTTATTACTGCGAACTCGAATCATTTCTTAAAAATTTTCTGCAGAAAAATCGCTGTGCTTATCCTGAGCCTTATATCCTGACGAACATAAAGGTGTTAAGTTGATAACGAGTAGAGTACTGCTACCAACATATTTTTCCATTATGTTTGCTCTTTTTTCAGAATTATTAGCTGGGGGACACTTTAAAATCGGCGACCAAAACTTGTTGCTTGCCAATAACGAGTAATTCATTGGAGATATTTGCTTAAAATATATCAAAATTGTCTGCAGACTTTGAAACAATTCTGTGAATGGCTTTCGCGCTTTCATCTATGCTATCTGGATCCGGAGATGTGTGTGTGTGTGAGATAAATCAGACTTCCACCTAAATGGTGCTCTGTAAAAACGGAAGCAGTACCCTTTCTGCCTTAACTCGGGTAGCGTTGACTATTCGGATTCGAATAATGGAGTGGTTTCAGAACCAACCAGGCATACTCCATATAATTAAGAGTGAATGCGATGTAATGTTGTCAGAAAACGTATTTATTATGCCCATTGTGTTTGTAAGCAGATTGGCATGATTAGACCAGCGCAAGATTTTCGTTTTCAAATTTCAACGGAAACCAGTTAACCAGTTTTCAGTTATTTATTCAGTTACTTATAAAACTTATGAGATTTATTTTCAGGTCAAAATAGCAGGCAACGAATATGCTGATAAATTAGCCAACGAGTCCAGAGAGCTTAATACTAACAACAACAGTGTCTATCTCCAAGATGCAAACGCAAAAGCTAAATCTAAACTTAGATATAAATCAATCCAAGTGAAACACCAGCTTTGTTATACACTGCTCGACATTCAAAATGCAACACCAAGAAGGAGTGGTCAGAAATTCATGCAAATTTTACCGTAGACGCACGTCACTGAGTTATGCAAATGATATGAAATGCGCAGCTCTCCGACGCACGTGAAGTAAGATATAAGAGAATGAAGTTGAAAAGTCGGCTATGTTCATGTTGGTTTTTCTGCCAGACTATTTATCGGAGAAATTTGGATTTTGTCTCGAAGGATACGTGGGATAGGAGGAAATGCCACGCCGTCCTCAACGAAGACACTTCCAGCATATAGACGACTTTACAAGGGGTATGGTGATCGGACTGAGAAGGGTAGGTTGGTCCATGCGTCAAATTGCAGCTGATACTCACATGGATGCACAGGGGTGCCCATCCCCCCCAAGCTCAATGGCGCAAATTCCCCCCCAAAAATTTTGCCAACCCTCTTTTACTTATTTATTTTTTATTTTTAGCGCTCTCTATTTATTTATTTTTTTAATATTATTTATATTTTTATTTATTTTTTATTACAATTATTATTACTTAATTAAAAAAATTCTGCGCTACGGCACTGAAAGTTATCATTTTAGTATGACTTAAAAATAGACACTAAAGGTTTCAACTGAATGCAATACTTCTAATCACAAGATTTTTACGCACTATTTGTTTAAATAGGGCTGGGTGAAATAAACAGAATCTGAAGGGATAAGATTAGTTAAAAATATTTACAATAAACAGCAATACATTAACTAAATAAACTTGCTTGTGCTATGCAAATGAAAATAACTATTATAGTACAAACAAACATTTTCGTAGATTAATGAGTGTCATATAAATAAAACAATAATTTCAACTCGATCTTTGATAGTAAAATCAAACATTGAAAGACAATTCAAATGTTTAAAAATATGACGCATAAAAAGGTAGATAAATACCATTGTAATATTTATATGTGTTGATCAGCTAAAAGCGTGAAGTCGTAAATTTCCACGAAAATTTTCTCATTTGGGAGTTTATAATGAGGCATAAATTAATAAAATCAGATAATAAATTCGGGTGGGATAAATATAATAAAAATAGCTATGAAAATGATTAGTAATTTCCAATAGCAACAAGAAATTAAATCAATGCTATAACTTACACTTAGCAAAAGAAAATAATGCCTCTTTGCCTGGACCGTCATTTCAAACTTTTCCAGCGGGGGCAATGGGTATGTATTCAATGTAAAATATGCCAAAAAATAGTAAAAACCCCGCCCACTTGCAGGTAAACACATTGGTTTCCCAAAGCCGGGGAGGGGGGGTTGACCCTCTGAATCCCCTAAATGACGGGCAGCACTGTGCATCGGCTGTGTCGGAGATGGTTGGAAAGAGGAAATGTAGCCACATTGAGGGGTGTAGGTGCAGCCAGAGTGACGTCAGACCGCTTGGATCGACGGATTCACCGACAAGCTGTGGCGGACCCGCAAGTCACTTGTACGTCGATTCTGCAGCACGTGCAAGGTACCCTGTATGTTCCTGTGTCGACCAGAACCATTTCCCGTCGACTGGTTGCACGTGGCCTGCAATCACGGCGCCCGCTAAGAAGACTGCCATTGACCTCACAGCACAGACTCCAACGTTTGGCATGGTGCCGGACCAGAGCGACGTGGATGGCAGAATGGCAAACCGTAGTGTTCTCAGATGAATCCTTCTGTTTGTCCAGCGATAGTCATCGCATACGTGTGTGGCGTAGACGTGGAGAAAGATCGAATCCGGCATAACTGTGGAACGCCCCACAGCGCAACAACGTGGCAAAATGGTTTGGGGCGCTATTGCATACAATTCCGTATCACCTCTAGTTCGTATTCGGGGCACTATGACGGCCCAACGATATGTAGATAATGTACTGCGGCCGGTGGCAATCCCCTACCTTCAGGGTCTGCCAAATGCAATTTTTCAACAGGATAACGCCCGGCCTCACAGTGCTCGAATCAGCCAACATGCTCTACGAGGTGTACAGATGCTTTCCTGGCCACCATACTCTCCTGATTTGTCACCAATCGAACATGTGTGGGACGTGATTGGACGCCGTTTGCAGAACCTGCCACTGCCTCGTTCAGAGGACGAACTGTGGCAAATGGTTGAAAGGGAATGGAGTGCCATCCCTCAGGACACCATCTGCAGGCTTATTGACTCCATGCCTAGACGTGTTTCTTCGTGCATCGCTGTCCGCGGTGGTCCTACTTCTTACTGAGCCGACGCCGTCCTCGCTCTAAATTTTGCCTATTTATTTTGAAATAAATATCACTTATTGTTCCATGCTGTTTCTGTCTTCTTACCAAATTTCATCAATTTCTGACCACTCCTTCTTGGTGTTGCATTTTCAATGTCGAGCAGTGTATAAATACAAGTCGATCAATAGCAAAAACTATAACCAGGCTGAGAACCGGCCATCACAGGGGCATGAAGATTGATGGAGAGGGTAGAAAGGTTTATAGAAACCGTTGTAAATGCCCAGAGACACAGCTTACACCTTGTCATATCTTTAAGTGTCCAGCAGTAAGTGCGAACCTGAGGGAAATTGGTGTTTTGCCGTCACTTGTAGACCCAAGGAGGTTAAAGGGGAGGAGCTAAATCTCTGCTATCTAAAAGTGGCAACGAATTCTCACCGCCGCCAGAGGACGCTGCTCGACAAACCCTCCCTATCTCTTTACGGGAATCAATGTAAATGATACTGAATCTGTCATCTTTTTAAATGCTGCTATGGGAAAGAAAAAAAAAATTTCAACTGGATTTTGGTGTAAATCTTCGATTGACATTATGAATTAAATATGATTTTCATCCCACAAAAATAGGTGCCGTATTCTTTGAGAAATAGGTTTAATCGAATGCTTTTACCATCTTGCCAAATCTGACAGAATGTCATTTTTTAAAGACAGCTGTTGGCGAGAATTTTTTTTTTAAATTGGAATTTCGCTCAAACCATCGATTAACATTATGAACTAAATATATTTAATAAATATATTTAAACTAATAATTATTTTGTCTACTAAATATATTTAATTAATAACAAAATTAAGTACTGACTTAATTAATTTTTTGCCTTATGCTTAATTTATCAACAATTTAGAGAACTGATTCTCAGCAAAAATTATCATAAATAAAGTCATATTTAGTTCATAATGTTAATCGATGGTTTACACCAAAATCCAGTTGAAAAAAATTTTTTTTCTTTCCCACAGCAGCATTTAAAAAGATGACAGATTCAGTATCATTTACATTGATTCCCGTAGGAGATAGGGAGCGTTTGTCGAGCAGCGTCCTCTGGCGGCGGTGGGAATTCGTTGCTACTTTCAAACTAGCGCATCAGTAGAACATTTCTCTCCTTCTTTCTACTCCGTGTGTAGACCTTTCTGACGATAACATCCAACAAATCGCAAAAGCAGTCTTAAGGATCCATGGAGTTATTTAGTTCGGCTAAGTCATAGACACGACAAAAAAAAAAAAAAAATCAGGGTTTTTTTTTTATCAATCCATTGCTCTGTTTTCCTTCTGCAGGCTCTGAAGAAATCAACGTAATAAGCCCGCAGAAATGTAAGGTTTTGGTTTGCATTTGTGGCGGGCGTTATGGTGAAGTAAACGTTAAATAATAATAATAATAATAATTTGGGCTAGAAATTACTGTTCTCGTGATTTACTTTTGAAGAAAAACTCGTATTTTCAGTTAAAATTACTTAATGTTATATTCTTACCTTTAGCAATGCCGCTGTGAAGAAGTAAACATTTGATGGCTCGAGAATGATCGTGAATTGTTTCCACGGTAGCGCATTTGGTTGAAAATTTTTAAATTACTAATGCTTTAAATTGGAATCATAAAAGGTGAGAAAAAATCTAATCAATTATTATAGTGTATAGTTTTTCTTTTTTTTTTCATTCCTGTCGTAATCATATAGTGTCTCGTCTTTTTAGTGCCATAAAAATAACTTTATATATTTGTAATTTGAAGTTTTCTTTCGGGGATAAATTCTTATTATATGTGTTGAAGTTTAAACTGAAGCCTTTTACTGAAAAATTTATTTGTAGTAAATACTTTGTATTTATTTTGTATTTATTATTGTTGAACAATACAACCTTTCGCGGACTGACTTTCACTTGCCACCCTTCTGTTCCTAATGGGGGGGGGGGGGGCTCTTTTCTCAGTCAAATTTATCTCGTTATTCTTATTTCAATTTCAGGCGAGCAAATAATAAAGCGGAACAGTATTGGTTATTTTAATTAATTTTTTTTTATGCTTGAGTTGTGACTAGTGTTGAGAATTGTGCAGGCATTTGCAAATTGAAGCTAATGCTTCTTGACAGATACTAGATCTGTCAGTTAGTGGGTCGACTCCCCCCCTCCCCCTCCGTCTCGAATTTAGGAAAGTACCTGGTGACCGAGCCTCGCTCGGTTAAAAAAAAATAATTTTGGAAAATCGTGTTTTTTTTTTCTAAAATTCAAAGTACTTATTTAGATGTACTTGAAAAGCATTTTTGGTACAACTTTGATGTACCCCCCCCCCCCAAAAAAAAAACTAAGCGCTAAATCTGGCACTCACTAAGAACTTTTTAGGGTTGTTTCTTATTTTGGTGTTGCCAATTTTGGTTTTTTCAGCTATAGGTTTTTGCTGTTGCCAAATTTGGTATTTTCTTGTATTTTGTACCGTTTTTTGAGTTTTCTTTAAAAAGTTTTGTGGCAATAACGCAAGTTTGTGGCGCCAAAAACAGGTTTTTTTTTTGGCGAGAAAAAAAGTCGCCAAATTTCCGATTTGGGAGGGAAGGAGGGGGTATATCAAAGTAGTTTCGCATTTATAAACCGTTGGTTGCAATAACGCATTTAAAACAGCCGTAATTCAGTTTAAAAACACAACCTTATTTAAACGATGCTCACTGTAAAACCACACCAAATTAACTTTATTTTGATCGACCTCTTTAAAAACGATAACAACTGTAACGTGGTGCCAAAACTCATTTGCCAAATAGCA
Organism: Uloborus plumipes; assembly: GCA_038373865.1. NCBI lineage: Eukaryota > Metazoa > Arthropoda > Arachnida > Araneae > Uloboridae > Uloborus > Uloborus plumipes. Next base: position 98,269 of record JAXGGA010000796.1, on the reverse strand, counting down.
TAAAAATTTTAATTTACGCTGATGTATTACCAAGGCTTCACTAGATAGCGTTTTATACAGGCTGTTTCATTTGATCAAAATCCTTGGATAAAAACTGTGGTCTTTGTTCAGCGACATCTATCGAATTTTATGGTAACCATCATTATATACAAATCAGATAATAAAAGACAAAATTAAAAGTTAATTTGTTGGCGACAATTTTACAATTTGGCATTCAATTCTATTTTAGAAAATTTAAACGTTATTTAATAGCTTGTTTTATTTGTTGGTTTATTCTGCATTTTAACGGCTTATTTTAATTAGTTAGCGAATTTTTTTTCATTTTAATTGATTCTAATTATTAATTAACTATGAAACGACACTGCACCGCAGAGCGATAAATGGCGAAATCTATTCGCTAAGTGAGCCAATACTACCAACGGGTTGCCATAGAACTTTTTGAGATTCAGTCTACAGTTCGCCATGATACAGTTGGTCGTCGCAATATTGTAGTTTTGTTTATTTTTTTCGTACTTGTATTGCTCTTTAGTACCAAGCTATTATATATGCTCATTTCGTTGTTACTAAAAAAATTAATATGTTTTATTGTCAATCGTCTTTCCGTTGTACACCATCGCTTCATTACGGTACATTTTATTCTGGGCGTCAAAATGAAAAAATGAAATGTCTCGACGAATAGATTCGCCATTTATCGCTCTGATGCGTCAACGCCATCAAAATGAACATCTGAACTTTTGCGTAGCAATTAAGGCAGGAATTCAAGTGAAACAGGCAATCGAAAATTACAATCGCTACTGGAAATTAATTACATTAGAACGTTTCTTGATAAAAACATCGTGACGTCAGCGTGACGTTTGACTATGAAAAACGAGCTAGATAAAACGTCACAGCCTACTTGGCGAATAAGAGGAGATCACTGACTGCTTGTGAGCTCTTATTGGCTCCACCCGTAGTGACGTCAGTGCCAAGTTAAGTTGATGATAATGTAATTCACTTCCAGTAGCGATTGCAATTCGAAGCGATTGCAATGGTGTTTCATTTGAATCCCTGCCTTAGATAGTGTGAGCAACAATAATGAAACAAAATAGTAAATTAGAACTATATTATTTCATTGCTACATTTTTTATTTATCGTCGGTGAATTTAAGCGTCATATTTTATTAATGCAGAGGTGTCAAAATTTAACGCCATTGCTATATGTTGTTAATTCGAAGAAAGTAAACAGATGAATGAATGTCGTATGACTGAATCATAAGTTGTGACCAACTTTACCTGAAAGGGGAATTTATTTCCCCTAAAAGGCAGTACTAATAAGGCCTTCGGCATCAATTCACTCTGTACTCCACTTCAGTTAACTATATCAATATTTTTTAACACTAAAAGATAGGATAAACATCACTTTTTACAGCAGAAACAGTATGCTAATAAATGTAAACAAACATTTGGGTGGTCCTTGTTCAGCGCTCTCTAGCGGGCAAATCTTTACTATTGATGTTCTGAGTAATAATGATACAGCCTGTATAAAACGCTATCTAGTGAAGCCTTGGTATTACCATCGAAACTTCGATTTTGAGTTTCGGTGGTAACGGCTGATGTGATTAAATATGAAACGAATTGTTGTAAATAAAACGTGGTTGCTATGAAACAGTAACAATAATATTAATCATTAAGAAAATGGAAAAAGAAAGCTTTTCAAACTTTTAATGAAGGCACAAAAAACGGGTTTTTTTTTGTGAAAACTCGCTTTTTTACAGAAAAAACGCCGATGTAGATGAATTCAAAATCCAAAACTTTATCTAAATACAAAATTTTATCAAAATCGTTGGAGCAGTTTTCGAGATCCGAAATATATATAGAAGAATTGCTCGTTTAAAGATATTATATATGTACATTAGGGTGATTCAGAAATGTATGGAAAAAAATAAACTTCGTATTTTTGTGCGTCTTACCCTCTTATTTTGTGCCACTATATACACTGATTATTTGTGCAAAATTTTGGCAAAATATATTAATATTTAGAGGTCGCTCAAACGCCTTGAAATTTCGTGATATTTACAAAAACGTGATCGTAAATGATATCTATAGAAAAAAGTAGCCTTTGTATTTTTATTCGTCTTACCGTCTTATTTAGGCCCTTTATATACACTGAATTATTCGCCCAAAATTTTAGTAAACTATATTTACATTTAGGAGTACTTCAAATTTTGTGATAGTGGCACAAATGCGAACGTAAATAATAATAATAATAAAGTTACTTTATTGCTTTTTTATATCTCCGAAGAAAAAAAGCGTGCAATCACAAAATGAACTATATATCTGAAAAACCAATGAAATGCAGAAAAGTATGAAAACTAATCAAATACGGAAAAAATATAAAAAACAAATTTAAATACATTAAATATATAGTAATTCGCTCATTAATTCTTGCAATACTTTTTAAGGTTACTTTTTTGCAACTTTGAAACCTTTTCTGTGTTCCTGTACCACTTGAAGAAGACACTGTCTTTGTTTTTCGTCGTTAGTGATAGTCTTAACAAATGCTTCAATAAGGGCCATGCCACGCTCCGTATTGTCGTTTACAATCCTCAGTTTCTTTGGTAGTATAAAGCCTTGTTGGTAGCTATCTTAAAGATTCGAATGCTCAGGATCAAACAGCTGATATATTTTGAGTTTCTTCTTTACATGACTAAGGACGCTAAAAATATTCCAAATCATTTCTTAGTTCTTGCACAAAAAGGGTTGCTGGGAACCCAGCTCATAGATATTCTTTCCCATTAACGATAAGAATGTGAAAGAAATCACATTCATATGTTACGAATACCTTTTGTTTGTCCAGCTGCATGAACTGGTTGGAAAATATCCATAACTTGAAGCCATAAAGAATCTTTAACACAGATATAACACGAGGAACCACTCCTGGGACACGAAAACATACACCAAGAGAAGGTGCTCTGCTCAAGAAAATCGCACTAAGCTCTAGTATCTTCCTTGGACACTTCTTTTACATGGGTCATCAGAAGTTAACTTTGCGCAACTTCCATTACTATAGTTGCACGTTGCTCTGAATGTGCTACCAACTCCTCAACCTCATCGTTCCTCACTCCAGGTTTAAAATTAGAATGTTTTATTCTGGACTATGATTGCTAAAACCGCTTAAAAAGCAGTATTGTAGATCCAATGGCAGTGGATGGTTCCACGCAATTGCGTGAACATCGCATCTGACATTTCACGCAATCAAATACCCCAATTCTACCTATTTCTCGGTTTATCGGTTAAAATACCGAGAGACCAAGAGTAGAATAGATTTCGGTTGTAATACCACAGAAAACACAATGTCAAAAATATAATGGCAGAAAGCACAATATAAAAGTTGCTTCCCTAGTTTTTTTTCCCAAGTTCAAACATGCTCCAACTTTAGTACCGGCAATGCATGTCGTATTGAAACACATACCACGTACGAGCTCTGTAAGTTCCCATTTATCTAACTGGTTATCGTATAGCAGCATTTTCCGTAGCAATTCCAATGCCTGACTAACTCACTAGAACCCAAAAGTAAATCATCAATGCTTGTGGTCCTGATACTAATACTGGTATGAAACCCGCCGATCATCCTTCATTTTCCCAATATATTTTGCATAAGTGTTTCGTTCCCGTGAACTATCAAAGGAAGTCCTAGATTTAAACGACTTTTGTAAGTTAACGGCCAATTCAGAGCGAATAGTTTGCATTTACCGTTTTATGGACGTTGTCAAATCCTCCCCATTTTGATCCATACTTTGTACTGTAGCAGCTACTAACAAAGTGGCTTTCTGTCACTTATACTGGGCCCTGTCTAGAGTGGATGCTAGGTGTTTTAGCCAAATAAACTCATACACCTCAAACAACCGAAAAGAAAACAGAAACCACAGCCCGAGCTTGCAGCTGCATTTTCTACCCAAACTTCAGGTAAGAGATAACGCAGCTTTGGAGCGGGAGGGAGGGGGGTAATCGTTACAACTCACTTTGAGCTATTATTTTATTGAATAATTACTTAGTAGAGTAAACTAACGTTTTAAATTATTCCATTTTATATGAAGAATAATATTATTTCGGGTAATGAAGCTATATACTCTCGAAATTGCTAATTTTCAACAGAATTCGATCGCGTTGAGCGACCTCTAAATATTATTCAATTGAGCTAAAATTTTACACACATCACATTCATGAATAGTGTAAAAAAACTGCGGGGTAAGACCAGAGAAATTCAAAAAAGAAATTTTTTGAATCACCCTAATGTACATGTAAGTTGACGTGGTTTTTGCTGTTTTTTGGTATGATTTTTATTGGGTATATAACCCCCCCCCCCCTCTCTGAAAAAAAGCAAGGCTTCACTAGATAGCGTTTTATACACGCTGTATCATTACTCAAAACATCAATGGTAAAGATTTACCCGGGATAGAGCGCTGAACAATGACCACCCAAATGTTTGTTTACATTTATTAGCATTTTGTTTCTGCTGTAAAAAGTGATGTTTATCCTATCTTTAAGGGTTAAAAAAATATTAATAAAGTGAACTGAAGTCGAGTACAGAGTGAATTAAGGCCGAAGGCCTTATTAGTACTGCTTTTTACGGGAAAAAAATTCCCTTTTCAGGTAAAGTTGATCACAACTTATGATTCAGTCATACGACATTCATTCATTGTTTACTTTCTTCGAATTAGCAACATACAGCAATGGCGTTCAATTTTGACATCTCTGCATTAATAAAATGTATGCTTAAATTCGCAGCCGATAAATAAAAAATGTAGCAATGAAGTAATATTGTTCTATTTACTATTTTGTTTCATTATTGTTGCTCACACGATCTTAATTAGTGATGCAACGAATATTCGGCCTATTCGGCCCGTCCGCCGAATATTCGGCTTCGGCCGAATACCTATTTCACTATTCGGCCTTGGCCGAATACTGTGCAAAAATGAATTTAATTTTCGCAATTTGAAAGTTTTATATATTTTTAATTATTCTTATCATGTTTAATGGGCATTTTAAATGAAATCTTGTTATACTATGATACTTTGACATTTTTGAGGGTATTCACTAATTTTATTGTCAACTTAAACTGCGTGTACTACAAACCTTGACTATTTTGACACATAGAATTAAATCTATATAAAATCATAGGTTAAAGCAGAAAAACAAAATACTTTTTCTTGCATATTTCAAGGGTTTGTATACTTATTTTATGAAACTAATTCTTATACATAGAAGATTTAATTGATAAAATATAAGCATAAAGCATGTACATGAAACAATGGTCAGTTCTTTCTTCATTTAAAAAAAAAAAAATACTTATAAAAATGGAATAGTATGATAGAAATGTGCTTCTTTTCCGAACTTTTATTTTTAAAAAATTGAATATGAGAATTTAAAATATAAAAATAGCATTGTTAATTTCCCTACATACCATTTCAAAAATATTCTTTGTAATCTTTGCAATTGTGAAAATCACAAAGCTAAGATTTTCTGTGCAAACAGATTATCATGCACAAAATATTTTTAGGAGATAGGTTTCTTTCTTTTTCTTTTTCCTAAAATTTTACCAGATTTGGAAAATAAGTGTTTATTATATGTGGTACATGTAGTGAACATTTAGTTATGAAATGCACCTTTCTGGCCTATTAATATAAGTTAGGAAATTTCATTCTTACTACTTAAACGATTTCGTTTTTTCAAATAAGGGTTCTAAGAACAATAACAGTCAATTTTTTTCTTGGCGCCTACATGAATAAAAGTCTGGATTTAACTAAGCATAATTATATTTTTTGTTTTAATATTAACATTTCTCCTTGAGAAATATGGTTTACTGCTAATTTTGCTAAATGTAAATACTAAATACAATAAAAGACTGTATGATACAATTCAAGCTGAATAATTTCAATTCATTTATTTTTTCCCCTTGTTTATTTGGAAGCGCTTTATGAAATACTTTTTTAGAAGCTTAAATATAGAGCTCTGATCTTTAAGAACAATTGGTAATTAAATATTCTTCTTTGGTCTTCTTTTTAGTAATTTTTTGGCCGAATATGGCCGAATATTTTTGAAGTTTTAGCTAATGCTGACATTTTCAGCAAAATTATTCCAAATTATTTTTAAAAATCTTTAATAATGTATAATAAACTCATAATCATACAAAAGTTTGCTTTAAATGCAACCTGTGCTTTGTTTATTGACAAAAACAAGTCAACTATTCGGCGGCCGAATAGCCGAATATTCGGCCTTGAGTTTGGCCGAATATTCGGTATTCGGTAGTCGGCCAAATCACTATTCGTTGCATCCCTAATCTTAATTGCGACGCAAAATCTCAAATGTTCATTTTGACAGCGTTGACGCATCAGAGCGATAAATGGCGAATCTATTCGTCGAGGCATTTCATTTTTATGCCCCAGAATGAATGTACTGTAATGGAGCGATTGATGTTCAACGGAGAGATGATTGACAACAAAACATACTTATTTTTGCAGTAACAACGAAATGAGCATATATAATCGCTTGGTACTAAAGAGCGATACAAGTACGAAAAAAATAAACAAAACTACAATATTGCGACGACCAACTGTATCATGGCGAACTGTGGACTGAATTTTAAAAAGTTCTATGGCAGCCCGTTGGTAGTATTGGCTCGCTTAGCGAATAGATTCGCCATTTATCGCTCTGCGGTACCAGTGTCGTTTCATAGTTAATTAATAATTAGAATCAATTAAAATGAAAAATAATTCGCTAACTAATTAAAATAAGCCGTTGAAATGCAGAATAAACCAACAAATCGAACGAGCTACTAAATAACGTTAAATTATAATAAAATAGAATTGACTGCTAAATTGTAAAATTGTCGCCAACAAATTAAATTTTAATTTTGTCTTTTATTATCTGATTTGTATATAATGTTAGTTTCTATAAAATTCGATAAATGTCGCAGGACAATGACCACCGTTTTTATCCCAAGGATTTTGATCAAATGAAACAGACTGTATAAAACGCTACCTAGTAAAGCCTAAAAAAAAGTTAAAATAATGGGCCTAACAAATGTCAAAATGCGTTTATGTTTTTTTTTTTTTTTTTTTTTTTTTGAAAATAGAAATGCTGATTATTGAGTCAAATCCTCAAACAAATGCTTATTAATATTTTTACTTATTTTTTTATTTATGTATAGTTAAATTTTGCTACTAGTAGGAATGTGCAATGAATATTCTGGCACCAATGATTTCAGTTTAAGGAATAAGGTACAGTCAAATATGTTGACTAGGGTCAGATGGGGGAAAGTGGGGCTAAAATCGAGCTTTTTTTAGAAGCAGGTTCAATTCACAAGACTAAGTTAATTTTAAGGAAACTTTTGAAGCATTTTATATACATTGGATTTATGTAGATTAAGTATGAGGCAGAACCATTTTATTTTGTTAGATTATTTTCTCTCACTAAAACAATTAAAACATCATGTGTTGATGTTTTAATTGTTTTAGTGAGAGTCCAACTTTCCCCATGGTGGGGAAAAGTGTGTCTAGTTCACAAATTAGTGTAAATTTTAATAAAAATGTGTAAATATTGATTTTGACAAAAGTATACAATGAAATTAAAATACCTTAATTTCATTTAAAGGTACAAATGCACAAAAAATTCTTTTTTACACGTTATTTAACGAATAAAACAATGTCATCAGTTGTATTCTTTTTACTATTATTCACAATACTGAAAAATTCTAGAATTCTAATGTGTTCGAAAACGCGCCAAATGTCGCCAAGCTTGGCGACACTTGGGGATTTTTCGCCAAATTTGACGACAAAAATAAGTTGCCAAAAGGGATCCCAACTTGGCGATATCTTGTCAATTTCTCGCCAAGCCCATAGACTCCCATGTTAAACTAATGGCAAAGCAGGAAAAACCGCAAGCAAGTAAAATTTAGCATGTAAATTAACAGAATAAGAGCCAATTTTAGCAAAATAATAAAAAATAAAAACATAAAATCATTAAAAAAGCACCAATTTACTTTATGTGTGACGTAATCGTAAACCCTTTAGGAAAGTTTGGCCATAGACCCACTTTACCCCACCTCAGGTAACACCTCGTAAAAAATAGTATTATAAACTTATTTTTTATTTTGTTATATAGAGCTGATCCTTAGATGTTCTACTACAAGTCTATACCAAAATTGATAGCATTTGCTAATGAATAATGATTCTAAAGGAAAGTTCATAAACACCTAACTCTCACATATCACATTCAATGAGCATAAAAAACGCTTTGTATGAATTTAATTTACTTAGAACGTTCTAAAACTAACATAAAAGTATTCGCTACATCTCAATTTATGTCTCAATTATGTCTCAATTATTAAAAAAGAAAAAAAAATTAGAAAAGTGAAAATGGGTGTTTTTCAAAATAGCCCCACTTTCCCCCATAGACCCACTTTCCCCCACCTGACCCTACTTTTGACAAATTTCATTTAATTATTACAGCTTAACTTTTTCACTTGGCAACCTTGCACTTAGCAGCTATTAAAAACGACATTCCCTGTATCAGTTTATTACAGGATTTTTCCAACAATGCAAACAAAAGGAAGAAATTGATTGAAATAATTATTGCTTATATTTCGGTCTTCCAAGTATTTTTTAAAATTTTAGTTAAGTATGAAATTCACATGCAATTTTAATTTGTAATACTTGATAAATTGTCCACAAAGGAAGATGAAAATTTCTGAACCAGGTATTGACCAAGACTAAATATTATTATAAACTAAAAATTATAACAAAATTGATCGATACCAATTTCTAAATTTGGTTTTGATCAAAACAGTTGTAATACTTAGTTTGTTTCAGAAATAAGAAGCAAATTTTGAGGAAATCCACTTAACCGACAAGTATATTTTTTAAGTGGGTTCATCTGAAAAACCAGGGTGGGTTTTTTCGGGCTGTGCCCACTTTGGCAAACTCTGGTTTTGTTAGTTGTCATTTTTAGTTAATATAGTATTGTCAAGTTTAATAAAATATAATTTGAAATTGACTTTTGTTGTTGGTAGTAGTATGAAAGTTCTGTTCTTTAATCAATAATAATTATAGTTTTTCCTTCATAAGAATATATTTTTTTCTTTTCAGGAGGGCGTTGCAAAAGTTGACAAGAATTACCCGAGAATGCGGATATCATTGAAGAAACAAAAGTCAAGATTCGCTAGTCTAGTACGTGACTGTTATAGAATTGAAAAACATGACATTGAAGATCCAGCCTGGGAAAATGCGAAGAAGCTTGTTACTGACGAAGAAATAAAAAAGAAGGTTAGAGCTTTTTGGAACTCGAATGTAGTTCCAGATCCCAACAAGAATCTGACCTTCCACTCTTATAAGGCAAAAAGAGAGGCAACCAGTCCTGGCAATCCCCCTCCATCAAAGCGTCGTCGAATATGTCCTATTGACAATGAAATCGAGTTGTTAGAGGAAGAGAAAGAAATTGAAGCTAGTGCTTGTGTGAAGGAAATGGAAAAAGAAATGAATTTGGTATCCAAGAAATACGATAAGAAACGGTTAAAATTAAATCTGAAGAGTATAACCTGCAAATCTAAAAGGAATAGGTATAAGGGGAAAAAAATGTGTAAATTGGATAGAAAACGTAAGAAATGTATGTCATTAATCATCAAAAAATTTCAAAAACTTGTGAATAAAATTGATACTTATTTTCTGTCAAAAATTTGTAAGTTAAGGGCTGAACAAAGTGAAAACTTTGATGAAAACGGTGGACTTGTGGAAAGTGACAATGAAGAACTTGATTGTACAATGACAACTGATTCTGAAATCCAAGCCAAAATCAACAATATTTATGAACTATTTGATATGTATTACAGGTAGTAATTTCAATTATCATTACTCATACTGAAAACTCAGTTGATTAAAATTACAAGTTCTTGATGAACAATGAAAAAAAAAAAAAATAATCTAGTCAAATTTTTGAAAAGGATCTTCAAAATTTGCTCCACTATATTGAAGGAAATTTGTGTTTTTTTTTTTTTTTTTTTTTGTTCTTTTTGTTGAAAATCATTATGCTTTGTGGATGAAAAAAATGTAGACATTTATTATTTGTTGGTGAATTGTAAATTAGTGACTTAAATTAATCAAATTTTGTGCAATTTATAATCATCATATATATTTGAAATTTTGTAATCAGTGCTGCAAAATTATTTTTTTCTTTCAGTTTTAATAATGTAATGTTAATTAATTTGAGTTGTTTTTATGTATTGTTTTTCATACTCACTAAACTTTTGTCTGGTTTTAAAAATTTAGATTCGGAAAAAAATATTATAATTAAGCTAGTTTTCTTTAAAATATGGTGAAAATATTATTTCCCAAATCCAACTTAAAATAGATTAACTATCAAGAGCAATTGTTGGGCGTTTCCATAAATGGTCGTATTATTTTTTTTTCTAATTCCAAAAGCCATTTTAAGTTACAGAAATCATTCAATTTCTTGCAATATAATTACTGCTAATATTTGCATTACTTTTTAAAGATGATAATAAATGCAGGCAAATCCTATTTTAATAAAGTCCAATTGAAAAGCAAAACAATTTTGTTGTAACAAAATCATGTAGCACCTATATTACAAATGTTTTGGTTTGGGGCATACCAAAATCTTAGCTAAAGCAAGATTTTTCCTGTAACAGACCTTGTTAAAATGGTATTTGACTGACCACATTAGCGTGAACATGAGACGATAATGTGTTTATGAAGAGTGCTTACTAGAAGACGAATAAATAGTTGCATTTAAAACTGGTTTAACACTATCAATCAGAATCCAAATATTCCCCTAACAATAAATTATGAACATCCTTAAAAGTAAAATTTCAAAACAACACTTTATTTTAACATAAAATGTAATGTTCTTCCAATTATCTTCACTGTTGGAATCAAGTTCATACCTTGTCTTTCTGACAGTTCATTATTTTAAATGCCATTCATCTTGTCGGTTTAGTTTTAGATTTTAGCTTTGCTATAACACTCACATGTATCTCTTGTAACAAGCAAGTTTCTTAAAGGCAAAGTAGTTGAAATCTTTTTATACATCTTTTTATTCTTTGTTTTGCTGTATCAAGCAGTTTTTATAAGCACATTTTATGAAACGAAATATAGTCTTATATGATGTTGAAATTTTAAAATTTGAATTAAATCACTTATTTTTGATTCATGTTTTTCCTGCACGTGCAAATCATTAATTTTCTTTGTAAAATTTGCCAGTGGAGCAGAAAATTTATTTTTTCTTTAAAATCATTTTTCTCATTATCTGAAATTATGATTCACCATTATTTAATCTGGTTGTGTAGTATATTTTATATTTGAATGTCAATTTTGGAGAAAAATAATGCCTGTTGATTTAGTAATCTTGTATGCCAAATTTCGCATGTTTAAATAAATGTAATAAAAAATCCAAGGAAGTTTTTAATCAATTTATTTTTTTTTAAGTGTGCTCTGTTGATAAAACATTTTTGTTTTTTGTTAGAACTGTAAAAATATTTTAATGAATTCATAATCAATTATCAACCTCATAGTATTTCTTAGTTGGCATGCACATTCGTATTGTTTTAACATTGGTAAGTAAAGTTCTTGTTTTCAGCAAACAGGAAAACCCAGGCCCGTCATTTCGAATTTTTCCAAGGGGGGGGGGGCCAAAGGGTGTATACACAATGTAAATTTGCCAAAAAATTGCAAAAACCGCACCTACTTGCATGTTAAATATATTGATTTCCCAAAGTCAGGGGGGAGGCAATTGACCCCCCCTGAACCCGAAATGACGGGCCTGGGAAAACCGTACATTTTGTTTGTATTTTCAAATTGACTAACTTGACAAATTGACTTGTAACTTTCTTTCCACTGAAACTGATTCTCACCTATTTTAAATTTCCAATCAACTTTCAGCTGTGTTATAGAAAATAATACTCAATATGAACTTCCTGTGACGTCATATATGTTCTAGGCGAGGGTCGTGTCCAGAGGGGGTGGGGCGACAGACCCGAAACCTGAAATGTTTTTTATTGTAAAACAGAAAAAAAAAAAAAAAAATTCACATGACAGAAAAAAAAAAAAAAAATCTGGTATGGACCCCACACTACTTCCTTTTACGTGTAAATTTCTTAGTAGTTGCCTTAAGTGTTAAAAAAAGTGCTTGGAGTGAGCAAGGTAACAATTCAAATATTTACTCCCCTAATCTACCACGAAACAATGCAAAAAATATTTTACAATGGTTATTTTTCTAAATATTGCTGATTTTAATATCATTTAGTGAATTTTTCGCAAAATATCGCCAATAGCGCCAAGTTGAACCCAAATTCAAAAAATCTGGTATGGACCCCACACTACTTCCTTTTACGTGTAAATTTCTTAGTAGTTGCCTTAAGGGTTAAAAAAAGTGCTTGGAGTGAGCAAAGTAACAATTCAAATATTTACTCCCCTCATCTGCCACGAAACAATGCAAAAAATATTTTACAAGGTTAATTTTCTAATTATTGGGGATTTTAATATCATTCAGTGAATTTTTCGCAAAATATCGCCAATAGCGCCAAGTTGAACCCAAATTCAAAAAATAATTTTTTCGCCAAATTTGTCGCCAACTTGGCGATATGTCGCCAAGTTGGCGTCAAACCCTTGGCCACTAAAAGCTTGGCGACATATTGCCAAGTGGTCGCGCCAATTCATATCACTTGAGTATGCATTGAAATTAACACTGATTTACCACAAAAAAGAGGTAAAACATCCCCTTGGGAACATTCAAATGCAACCACAAGGGGAGGTGCACAACTAGACCATCCTCAGAGCTTACATACCAAGCTAGAAGCTTCTACGGCATATAGTTTTTGAGTTATGCGACCCACATACGCACACACGTACATACAGACGTCACGAGAAAACTCGTCGTAATTAACTCGGGGGTGGTTGAAAAGGATTTTTCGGCTGCTTATATGTTGGTAGGTACATATGCACGTGCTGACAGGTCGAAAAAACTACTGAACATTCATTCGGGGGTGAGCAAAATCAAAATTTAGACTCAAATTTGAGTGATTTTTTTTTCGCGATCACAATACTTCCTTTACTACGTAAAAGGAAGTAAAAATAATTTTTTTGCCAAATGTGTCGCCAACTTGGCGATATGTCGCCAAGTTGGCGTCAAACACTTGGCGACCAAAAGCTTGGCGACATGTCGCCAAGTGGTGGCGCCAATTCATATTACTTGAGTCTGTATTGAAATTAACATTGATTTACCCCAAAAAAGGGGTAAAAGACCCCTTTAGGAACATTCGAATGCAATCACAAAGGGAGGTGCACAACTAGACCCCCCTCAGAGCCTACATACCAAGCTAGAAGTTTCTACGGCATATAGTTTTTGAGTTATGCGAGCCACATACGCACATACATCCGCACATACGTACATACAGACGTCACGAGAAAACTCGTCGTAATTTACTCGGGGGTGGTCGAAATTGATTTTTCGGCTGTTTGTATGTTGTTAGGTACATATGCACGTGCTGACATGTCGAAAAAACTATGCGACATTCACTCAGGGGTGAGCAAAGTCAAAATTTAGACCGAAATTTGAGTGAAATTTTTTTCGTGATCACAATACTTCCTTTACTACGTAAAAGGAAGTAATGAAGTTTTTTCTTCTTAATTTTGTATTGAACAAGTGCAAATTTTATAACAGTACAAAAAAAAATGACGGTTTAAATTCTCATTAGCTGCAAAACATGCTTAAAAACAAGACTCTTATTAGCACTTCTCCTGCCCTTTTTCCCAAATCAATTCAGGCTCAAAGCAAACTACTTGTCAGTTTGATCAGCGGCCACCCTCCCCCATAAAACTTATAAAACTTGCACCACTACGATGTCTAATCCCCTCCCCTAAAGGCCGGGCCCCTAGTTTCCGACTAGGCTGAGATTGCTTCTCGGCGACCCTGCTTCGATTTGGAGGGTTCTTTATTGGTCCCTATTTATAAGCATCTGTAACCCCGAAGGATTTTAATAACTAAACGTGGCTCCAATCAACAGGACCACACAAAAACGGATACGTTCACAGACCCTCCACTTTGGGGGGGGGGGGGGCACCAATGCTGAAAAAAAAAAAATACTAAAAAAATTTCATTTACAAAATGCTTGGAAACCTTGAAACTTTTCTTGAATGTAACTGTATACCTTGAATTTTAAAATTTCTAACACAAATGGGAGGGGGGGGGTATCAAGTTGCGCGAAATTCATTTCCTGGATTGAATAAAATATTTTTGAAAAAAAAAAATTGAACCGACTTCGGAACTTCACTCAGCAAATGCTCTAAAAAGTAAAAAATAATTTTATTCTTTGAACACCATCGATACTACATTTAAACATAAGTTTTGAAGTCGGCGCAAAACAGCTAAAAAGAATCATTCGAAACTATAAATATAAATTTAAATGAATCCAGGTTCTTTATTCGCATTCGCATTCATTGAAAAATACATATTTATGTAATGGTACAAATATTCAGCTCTCAATTTTCAATGATTTCTCTGAAAATGTTGGCAAAATATAGTAAACATCATTTTACCTATAGTTTTTGCGCCGACTTCAAAACTTATGTTTAAATGTAGTATCGATGGTGTTCAAAGAATAAAATTATTTTTTACTTTTTAGAGCATTTGCTGAGTGAAGTTCCGAAGTCGGTTCAATTTTTTTTTTTTCAAAAATATTTTATTTTATTCTTTTTAGTGTAAATGTACATATGAAATAAGGTAATGTTTCCATTACAAAACTTCACCTAATTTGCTTAAGCAAATGCTTCATAAAATAAACTATGTAAGGAAAAAAAAGAAAGAAAGTATCAACCCGTCTAAAATTTTAAACGATTGACACTAAAAAATAATCCTGGTTATTCTCTGGTATTTATTTGTGTACTAGTTTAATCAAAGGCTAAATATTAACGGCTTTTCAACTAATTTATATTTCAAAACAACACTAGATGCTGGCGGTTCATAAAATTTTACGACGTATTACGTACGTGGCACGCTAATGAGTTTCATGTTTGCTTCAGTTAAGCCTTCATTCAAAATTTTCATTATCATTATAATTACTGTTTCATACCAATCACGTTTTGTAACAATGTATTTCATATTTAATCATTTAGGACAAATCGCTTTAAATTTGAGCCAAAATTTGGAGATTTTCCTCACTTTCTTCAGAATTCCTTTATTAAAACTTATGTAAATTAAGACTAATGAAACCTGAAATATTACGAATCAATTAGTACCTGGTAGAGATGGAACGAAGCGGCATTTGACCGAAGCGCCGAATACCGAAGCTTCGGCCAACTAATAGCCGAAGCTTCGGCTGGCTCACATATTGAAGTTTTTGGATTAAATGTATAATAAATGCGTAGAGTTTTATACTTTTCTCCATATGTTTTAATATTCTTAGCGTTACACAATATATTCAGCTTACTGTGGCATTCTTGAATTGATTTCATTAATTAAAGTTCATTTTTATTTTGGTTGTTTTTGTTTTAATGTTCTTAGTATTACACAACATTTTCAGCTTACTGAGTCATTCTTAAATTAATTTCACTAATTAAAAGTTTTCTTGTTTTGTTTTGCTTTGTACTGCTAGTACAAGAAAAAACGACATTACTATTTTTGTATTGCAAATTAGTAGTAGAAAGCTCTACTTGGAACATGAAAAGCTCAGTCTGCAGTTCAGTTAATGTTTTATAATAAAGCAACTGATATGATCATGTATTATACCATAGAACTACCCATTCTACTACTATTTACGTTGTGTTATATATTTATCTTAATATTCTTAATGCAAAATGCTTCCGTTTTGGGTGAATTCAAAAAAATAGTAGGGTAAAAGCACCAGTAGTCGGCCATTTAAAAGATCTTTTGTTGATCTTGGCTAACCTAGAACTTTCAGCTATCAATACAGTAACAAAAACAAGGTAAAACTTTGGGATGAACCTTTCTGATAGTGAATCATCTACTTGTTTCAGAAATTTAAAAAGAAATTATGTTAAAATCCAAGCTGTTGTCAACACTAGTAATGCTCCAGTAGTCGGTCACAGAATCATCTTACCTGAATAAAATATTTTTGAAAAAAAAAAATTGAAC
The DNA here is from genome assembly GCA_038373865.1 of Uloborus plumipes. Taxonomy (NCBI): domain Eukaryota; kingdom Metazoa; phylum Arthropoda; class Arachnida; order Araneae; family Uloboridae; genus Uloborus; species Uloborus plumipes. The sequence goes on along the minus strand of JAXGGA010000796.1, from coordinate 82,130 downwards.
CGACTTCGGAACTTCACTCAGCAAATGCTCTAAAAAGTAAAAAATAATTTTATTCTTTGAACACCATCGATACTACATTTAAACATAAGTTTTGAAGTCGGCGCAAAACAGCTAAAAAGAATTATTCGAAACTATAAATATAAATTTAAATGAATCCAGGTTCTTTATTCGCATTCGCATTCATTGAAAAATACATATTTATGTAATGGTACAAATATTCAGCTCTCAATTTTCAATGATTTCTCTGAAAATGTTGGCAAAATATAGTAAACATCATTTTACCTATAGTTTTTGCGCCGACTTCAAAACTTATGTTTAAATGTAGTATCGATGGTGTTCAAAGAATAAAATTATTTTTTACTTTTTAGAGCATTTGCTGAGTGAAGTTCCGAAGTCGGTTCAATTTTTTTTTTTCAAAAATATTTTATTTTATTCTTTTTAGTGTAAATGTACATATGAAATAAGGTAATGTTTCCATTACAAAACTTCACCTAATTTGCTTAAGCAAATGCTTCATAAAATAAACTATGTAAGGAAAAAAAAGAAAGAAAGTATCAACCCGTCTAAAATTTTAAAACGATTGACACTAAAAACTAATCCTTATTACTCTCTGGTATTTATTTGTATGCTAGTTTAATCAAAGGCTAAATATTAACGGCTTTTCAACTAATTTATATTTCAAAACAACACTAGATGCTGGCGGTTCATAAAATTTTACGACGTATTACGTACGTGGCACGCTAATGAGTTTCATGTTTGCTTCAGTTAAGCCTTCATTCAAAATTTTCATTATCATTATAATTACTGTTTCATACCAATCACGTTTTGTAACAATGTATTTCATATTTAATCATTTAGGACAAATCGCTTTAAATTTGAGCCAAAATTTGGAGATTTTCCTCACTTTCTTCAGAATTCCTTTATTAAAACTTATGTAAATTAAGACTAATGAAACCTGAAATATTACGAATCAATTAGTACCTGGTAGAGATGGAACGAAGCGGCATTTGGCCGAAGCGCCGAATACCGAAGCTTCGGCCAACTAATAGCCGAAGCTTGCCGAAGCTTCGGCTGGCGCACATATTGAAGTTTTTGGATTAAATGCATAATAAATGCGTAGAGTTTTATACTTTTCTCCATATGTTTTAATATTCTTAGCGTTACACAATATTTTCAGCTTACTGTGGCATTCTTGAATTGATTTCATTAATTAAAGTTCATTTTTATTTTGGTTGTTTTTGTTTTAATGTTCTTAGTATTACACAACATTTTCAGCTTACTGAGTCATTCTTAAATTAATTTCACTAATTAAAAGTTTTCTTGTTTTGTTTTGCTTTGTACTGCTAGTACAAGAAAAGACGACATTACTATTTTTGTATTGCAAATTAGTAGTAGAAAGCTCTACTTGGAACATGAAAAGCTCAGTCTGCAGTTCAGTTGATGTTTTATAATAAAGCAACTGATATGATCATGTATTATACCATAGAACTACCCAATCTACTACTATTTACGTTGTGTTATATATTTATCTTAATATTCTTAATGCAAAATGCTTCCGTTTTGGGTGAATTCAAAAAAATAGTAGGGTAAAAGCACCAGTAGTCGGCCATTTAAAAGATCTTTTGTTGATCTTGGCTAACCTAGAACTTTCAGCTATCAATACAGTAACAAAAACAAGGTAAAACTTTGGGATGAACCTTTCTGATAGTGAATCATCTACTTGTTTCAGAAATTTAAAAAGAAATTATGTTAAAATCCAAGCTGTTGTCAACACTAGTAATGCTCCAGTAGTCGGTCACAGAATCATCTTACCTGAAAAATAAGAAGAATCGCAATCTTGGATGACGGGCACACGATTCAAAATGAAATGACTCATTACTAATTCAAGAAAAAGTACCCGAAACTTAACTACCACTGGTTGATGATTGAGGATAAGTACATGAATGTGTGAATGAATATCTGATCACATGAATATCTGATTTTGAATTAAAAATGTACTATTTATGAGGAGTTTTATGTCATTGTGGCCGACTACTGGAGACTGGACGACTACTGGAGCACTTACCCTATCATGCATTCTTTTTTACTTGTCTTTCATTCGCTGCATAAATTTCAGGCCGAAGCAGCAGAAGCGGCCGAATCACAACTCATGCTTCGGCCAGACCGAAGCTTCGGCAAATTGGCCGAAACTTCGGCCCGGCCGAAGCTTCGTTCCATCTCTAGTACCTGGTACGACTTTAAGTTCGTTGGAGTTAAGGAGAAAAAAGCAGGACATAGAAAGATACTCGGTTTAAAATTTTAAAAAAGACCATAGAAATGAATTTCATTATGCAATCCAGAGAAGCCTGGCGTTCAAAATGGTCATTATTACGATTACTGTGATCCCAATTTCTTTTTCGAAAGATTTCTGCAGGTTCCCGTTATCGAACCCGGACCACGAGAGGATGGGACCAATCGGAAAGAAAGACCTTTCTAACAAAAAAAGAATTTTTGAAATCGGTCCAGGCGTCTTCGAGTAATCTTGGAACATACCGAAAAAAAAAAATTTCTCCGACGAATTGTATAACCTCCTCCTTTGTTGAAGTCGGTTAAAAATAAGAAGAATCGCAATCTTGGATGACGGGCACACGATTCAAAATGAAATGACTCATTACTAATTCAAGAAAAAGTACCCGAAACTTAACTACCACTGGTTGATGATTGAGGATAAGTACATGAATGTGTGAATGAATATCTGATCACATGAATATCTGATTTTGAATTAAAAATGTACTATTTATGAGGAGTTTTATGTCATTGTGGCCGACTACTGGAGACTGGACGACTACTGGAGCACTTACCCTATCATGCATTCTTTTTTACTTGTCTTTCATTCGCTGCATAAATTTCAGGCCGAAGCAGCAGAAGCGGCCGAATCACAACTCATGCTTCGGCCAGACCGAAGCTTCGGCAAATTGGCCGAAACTTCGGCCCGGCCGAAGCTTCGTTCCATCTCTAGTACCTGGTACGACTTTAAGTTCGTTGGAGTTAAGGAGAAAAAAGCAGGACATAGAAAGATACTCGGTTTAAAATTTTAAAAAAGACCATAGAAATGAATTTCATTATGCAATCCAGAGAAGCCTGGCGTTCAAAATGGTCATTATTACGATTACTGTGATCCCAATTTCTTTTTCGAAAGATTTCTGCAGGTTCCCGTTATCGAACCCGGACCACGAGAGGATGGGACCAATCGGAAAGAAAGACCTTTCTAACAAAAAAAGAATTTTTGAAATCGGTCCAGGCGTCTTCGAGTAATCTTGGAACATACCGAAAAAAAAAATTTCTCCGACGAATTGTATAACCTCCTCCTTTGTTGAAGTCGGTTAAAAATAATCTCCATATATTATTTCTCTAAGCCGAATCCTATACCCGGTCGAAACTCCCTCATTTCTTTATCGAATTTCAAGAAAATTTATGATTTTGAAGCTTATCCCGCGGGCTATTGACGAAAATTAGACCCACCCTCTAAAAAGTGTCGGTTCGTTTTTTATTCGAACTTCAATTTTTGGGCACAAAATTGACTCTATCTAGCGAAATAATTGTCGTATCGTCTCCATTTTGATTTCATTCGAAAGATTTAAAAAAAATGCGTTCTTTAGAACGTTTCTCCGCTAGCGCCGCGTAACGAGAATCTCGAAAATCCACGTTTAAGCGACTTATAAGCGATTGAAGTTTGAAAAAGTTAAATTTTTTGCTAAACTGTCAAAATCGTTACATTGTTGCTCAAATCAATTTTAAATGCGTCATTTCAAGCCAAGGCTTAGCTCGGTAAACCTTAATTGTAACTTTTATTGTTTCAAAATACTGTAACGAGTCCGTAGCACCTTCAACTTTCTTCAAATGAGCATTCCAATCTTGAGGAAGTAACTATAAATTTATTTACAAGTATGTACACTATTTACAATAAGAGCAGAAAACAATTGCTAAACATCAGCAATTAGGCAGCAAACACTACACTGTACTCTCAACAGTAATTCAGCACCACGTATCTAACGTGAACAGTAATTAAGCAATTACAAAAGCAAAACAAACATTCGCCCAAGCGAATAGCGAATAAAACGAGTCACCAGAATCAAATCTGAAAACAACTGACTGACTTGTGTTCAAGGCCAGCTTTTTATACACTCAAGGACATTTCTAGCAAAATCTGGAGTAATCCAATTCATTCATGAAATTTCTAAAAAGAAGAAAAAAAACACACTCAGCGGGGAAAATGTCTTCACGCTTATCAAATGTAGGGCAAGTGTAAAAACTACAAAACGTTACAGGGCCGGTATACCAGTGATTAAAGTGATATCTTCAGATACCTTTGCAACATGACGTCAGATAAAACCAAAACTAATGAAAATGATGCAAGGCAGGAAAAACAACAACTATTTACAAGATTTGTAACAATACTATGGTAGTTTTGCGATAACGTTAGTATTTAGTTTAGTAGTAGCCTTGGGTATTTGATTTTAATATGGGGTATCACTTTTGTAGTAGTTGTAAAAGTGAACGTGTCTTTGATCTCTTCGAAAAGTTGTCAGAACGACGGCAGTAGATGGCGATGTTGTGCAAATGAAGCCAATAAAAATTGTCGTATTAAATTTTAAGTTTAGAGGTTTTTTTTTTTTTTTTTTTTTTTTGCGAAATTCCGCACGGGTCACCTAGTAATAATAAACTAGCTGCCAGGGCAGCTAGATTAGCTTCCTGCGGCATGTTGATGCATAACGTGCCCCTTCTCTAACTTTTACCTCATTTTGAAGTTATATTATTTGATAGAATTTAATTTTCATTCGATTTCAAGACATACCACGCACGTGACCCGGCGTTGCACGGGCACTTCGTGCCATGAAAGTAGTAAGGAAATTTTCAAGAAACTACTCCCCGCCAAGGCGGCTCGCTAACAGGCGCTTCACGCCTTCACTTTTTTCCTGCATCAAAAAAATCATACGAATTATTGAGATGCTACGCGTCTTCAAGATGGTGAGGAGAGTTTCAGTAAGTTCAGCTCTCTCAAATTAAAAAAGCAGACATAGATACTCAGTTTTTAACATAAGTAGATGGCTTTTCAACAAATGAATGTTTAAAAATATTACAAGTAGCTAGCGATAAAAGTACTACGTAAGTAACCCGCTTATGAGTTTCGTGTTTGATTTAGTTAAGCCTTCATTCCAAATTCTCATTATCATTGTTATCACTGTTTCATAGCAACGACGGTTTGCAAGAATGGATTTCATATTTAATCATTTATTAGGCTTAATCGCTTTAAACTTGACTACTTATTAATTGATATCTTCGCTAATTAAAATCGTATAATCATATAGATTGAAACTAATGAAGCCTGAAAAATTACCTATCTATCGGTACCTGGTTTGACTTTCAGTTCATTGGCGTTCAGGAGAAATAAGCGTGACATAGAAAGATAGAAAGAAAAATAGTTAGAAAGAAAGATAGTTAGAAAGAAAGATAGTTAGAAAGATACTCAGTTTTTAATATAAGTAGATTCTGCGAAATGTAAAATTAAGGTTCCAGCATATTTTGTAGCATATTTCCTAAAATATTTTTTGTGACTCACATGTGTCATTTCTAACTATTAAATACCGAGAAGCCTTTGTAATCGCTTCCTTTATTAACATGTTAAGCACGCGAAAAACTACTTTCCTACCTCTATTTTTTTTTCGTTTTCTGCAGTACGTGTGATTGAAAAAGAAACTGTCGTTATAAGATTTTTTTTTTTTGAATACAGTCGAACTCGTTTATAAAGAGCTCGGATTTAACGAGGGAAACGAGAATATTTGATTGGATCAATGTTAAGTCTATGGAACAGAATTCGTTTTTAACCAGCAAGACCCGGTTTTAACGAGCAATTTCGCTGTAGTCTATAGACAGGGAACGAGTTCAGAGTAAGCTAACAAGCTATTTTAAATGTGTAGATTGAATGTTTTGGTAAGAATCTTTTTCTTTATTTTTCTTTCCGTTTATTGTTTCTCTCCTTTAAGACTTTGTAGCGCAACCGGGAACTTTTTGCTGGTTAGGGGGGAGTAATTGTCATTAAATAAAGAACAGCTTTTAATTAAATTAAGTGATGTAATTAAAGTTATTAATTAAATTATAAGTAAACTCAATTATTTGACCTCCCAAGCCCCCACTCCTTCTGGTTGCACGCCGGTCGTAAGTACCCGTTTATTACGAGCGCTCGGATTTAACGAACAACATGTTATGGTCCCTTCCTGCTCGTTATAAGAGAGTTCGACTGTATCTATTTTTAACTTAAACAGGTGTGTCTTTCAAAGTTTTAACAATTTCGTAAGACTCCAATCAACTATTTCAACGTCAGAGACTGGAAAGTGCAAATGAAATGCTTTAAATAATTTTTACTGGTTCTAGAATCTAGAGTCTTTGAAAATAATTAAATACCTTTTTGAAACTCCTTAAAAAGTGTTTCAATTCTATTTCCTATTAAATTATGAACTACGAATTAACTTAATGGCTATAATAGTACTCTCTCATTAATTATTTTTTAAATCTCTACACTATTTCTTTTAAAGGATTTTACGCATTTTATACTATTGGTCATTTATATTATGAAGTACTGTGTCTGTTGGTGAGTTGGGGAACTGATCAAAAACTACTATGTAACTATACTGAAAACCGAAGTAAGCAAGTGGTGATTTGTGAAGTGTTAATCTTTTCTCCTCCATTGTTCTTCCTCTCTGATGATTAATGTCAATCGTTTGTTAAACTATAAAAAATATTTTGTTGAATGATCTTAATTTGCAAAAGAATGCAGAATATTTCTAAGGTTTTTATTTGCTTATTTTTCCAACATATTTTTGAAATCCCACTTGTCCCATATAAGACCTCAAAATGCAGAATTTTAAAACTTCTTTCAAAAATTTCCCCGGGGAAAAAACTCCCAGACTCCCCTAAAATTACGAATATTCTGCTCCACTTAAAAAGCTCCTTGCATTTTGCTAGTGATACCTCGACCCCAATAAAGGTGAACTAAAAAGAAAAAAAAAATATATACTAGAAAAAGCATAACCGGGGGGGGGGGTGATCAGCAAGAAAAAAGACTCATAACACACAAAAATGTATATCTGTTTGGGCAAACTGGGCCCTCCCCGAAATTTGTTTCTGGATACGGCCTTGCTTTAGCTGCAGGATTTTTAAGGGAAAAACAAAGTTTAAAAGCAATGGATCGTTTGTCCACCTTATGTCGCGTCGCTTCCATTTTATCATTTGCGAAAACGAAAGTGTATGTCTTATTACTGCCAAGGTCTATTTTACTGTCGCCATGACCTTTAAAATTTAGAAATCTAATCTGCACTTATCCCACTACACATACATTGTTTTTCGTGCCTTGACTTTTTATTAAATTAAACAAATTGATCAGTCTTTATTGAACAACCCTTGTTCAAAGATAATAGTTAAAATTACTATTAAAGGCTCCCGCTCTAAATTCCTCGGTAATTTATAACACAGCCAATAGATGGTTGAAAACTTGATCCATTTGACGTGATCCGCTTTCTGCGCTGTGTTTAAAACAATAAAACTAGAGCCGCTATATAGACAGGCCGACGCATCAAGATTAAGTTTTACCACTTTGGATCCAATTCCTTAACTTTTACTTTCAAATTTTCATTGTTGCGAAGTAGGGTTACCAGAAAAAAGTTTTGGCACATTGCTAAGCTTTGCCAAATCCACGTGCCCCTAATAATTGCTCATAGTGAAAAATTACCAAAACGTGATTACTGGCCAGAAAAGACAACCACACAAACACACAAACACGCGCTGGATCCAAAGTGGTGAAACTTAATCTTGATGCGCCGGCTCTTATATATAGGGGCCTTAAATAAAACGATCGGAGTTGTTATATTCAGAAATAGGATTTCTGTTCCGCTGTATAGACCAATTGTTTTCCGGTTTAGTTGATATTGCCAGAATAAAAAGACATAAGATCTACTCAAAAATTGGCAACCGTGTCTAGTTTTCAATCATCAAAAGTCGCACATCCAAAAAAAGAAAGAAAGAAAAACTGACCACTTTGATTTAGAAAAGCAAAAAAAAAAAAAAAAACCTTCGAACCGAAAATTAATGATGAATGTGCTAAGCACAGAAAAAGTATCGTGGAAATTAACTTACTGTGTGAACGGAGTATCAAAATCATCCACTAGTTCGCGATGCTTTGCCTTGAAAGCAAAATAGGAAGCTTGATGAAATAAAACTATATTTGGGCAATTCAAATTTGCACTTTTGCTGTAGCTCACTGACATACGTGCTCTGTTCAATAAGTTCATGAATAAAATCGCTAAAATAGTTGATTTATGTTATGTTTGTGTGAAATCTTGCAGAGTATTTGTTTATCATTGAAAAATAAAACACAGAAAACATAGGTTTTGGATTTTCTTAGGAGTCAAACTTAGCAAGTCATCCTTCAAACTGATTCAGTCTTTCATTGTCAGTCAACTGCCTTATATGACAATGATTTCATATTTGAATTTGATTAAAAGCTTCCCGGTTTCAACTGACTACAAAGCATGTTAGAAAAATTAAAATGGATGAAATTTTGTGACATTGAAGTGTTTATGCTTTTGTTTGGTTTTGGACACTCATTGCATTTTTCATATTTTGAAAAAATGTTATATCAACAAATTTGTCTACACAGGCTATCAGAGGAGCACCCGTTATGCAATCCAACTGCTAACATCACCAACATAACCATTGATGGAAACATTATGGAAGTTCTGAATTCCATTGCTACTCATCGTTATGTAATGCTGGGCCTGAGGATTATAATGCAACTTTTCTCTTCCATCGTGCTATGCTCTCGCTCGGACGCCTATGGAAGAAAATTCCCTCTCATTCTGGCTACTGTCTGTGAATGCATTGATATGTTTTCGTTTCTTTCCCGTGGGATTGATGCATATCTACACTTTATTATATTTTTTTACTTCATGTTCGTCACTCCTGGAGTTTTCGGTGGAAACACGTGCATATTAGCAATGGTGTACAGTTACAGAACCGATCATTCTTCCTACCGTAACAGGACCTTGAGATTTACCATCATGGACTTCGCTTTCATGGTTGGTGTCTTACTAGGTATATATACTTCAGAGATGTTGGAGCATCAACAGGATTTCCTGGGTGAAATGATATGCATCACTACGTCGAGACTGCTGTCTGCTTTGTGGGTGTTCATTTTCTTCCAAGGAAGACAGTTGAGTGAAAAGGAGAAAAGCCGGCCAAAGTCGTCGTTATCGGTGAGAGCTCATTACGAGGCTACCTGGCACGCCTTCACAAAATGGAGAAGTAATTGCGGAGCTGAACAAATATACCTTATTTTATTTTCAATTGCTGCTGTAATGATGAGCTACAGGAGTAAGTTTGATACATTTATCAGCAACGTTATGATAACTTGGTCGTTATAATTTTTCAGAGATCTTTGTATCGCAGTCATAATAAATAAGGGGGGATATTTCGATAACTGGAAAATCAGCACGGTCGTCAAATTTTTGCTAGTGCAATTTTATTTTGGTAACCCTGTTGTTTTATAGAAAACCCACTGCAGGTAGATATTTCCATATTCTTTGTTCATATATGCAAAAAAAAAAAAAAGAAAACATTTCTTGCGCTTGCATTGACACCAAAAATTAAACGCCAATGAATTAAGATTGCCATTTTCCCAATTATCGATATCGTCCCATCCAAATCGCCAGCTTCGCCAAGCGACAACGTTGCCGTAACTCAGCCCATTTATCAATCGTTCGGTACTAACCGGTCATTGGGATAGTGTGTTCGCGACTGATTTTCCGAACTATCACCACCACAAATGTTGGATGTATTGGGCGATATATTTGCCATATTCGAACAAATCGCCCTTAACAGATTGCCGATATGTGAAAACAAGCACCACCTATGTGCTAAGTGTTAATATTACGTTATTGGTACATGGTGACGAACTTGGAAGTTTTAGGGTCCCTATACAACCGATAACTACTTTAAGAAACTTATTTCAAAAGGTTTTCAGTTTTGAAAATTAGGATACTTGTTTATTTTAACCTTGCTAGGCACAGAAAAATATCGTTCCACGTTGTCGCTGTATTTGTTTTTTTGGTTAACCTATATATTTGGCGTAGCCCCTAGATTTTCACTATGTTTTGATTGCCAAGCTGGGAGATGTCTTATTTATGGCGACGTCTGTATTAGTTTTATTGCTAGTTTATTTTTTATTATTAGTTAAAGTGGAGTCTCGATAACTCTTATATTCCTCTATCTCGAAGTTTTCAATGGGTCCCAAACTCTTGAGAAGGCTGTGAGAACTTCCTGCAATTCGAACTACTAATAACTCGAAGCCTTAAGCCGGTCCCTTGATGCTTTGAGTTATCGAGACTTGACTGTATTTTTGGGCTACATGAAAAAACATAAATTGAACCTCACTAAATAGAAGGTGGAACTAATGAATAACTATTTTTAGTAACCTTCCACAGGGCAAGCAAAACTAATTGAAACCAGTTGCTTCATACTTGCAGACCTGCTGGGGAGAAAAATGTAAGATCACTCAACTCTTTAAAAGCAACTTTCTAACAGTGCCTTCTTCAAACAACCGTGATACTTGTGCAACTGTTTGGAAACCCACGAAATTCTCAAAATTTCTTCTATACGTTATAACTTGTTTTCAATCGCTCAAAGCTTAATTTCAAAAATTACCACAAGTGTAACACAACAGCTTTTGTTTTCATGTACTCCGTGTTGTCTTTTATCCCAACTTACCCAACATACAAATGTCATGATAAAACTCGTCGAAACTGATTCAAGGATAGTCCTAACCATTATTTCAGTTGCCCTTACGTACGATGTACAGAATAGCTGTCCTGGCCCTGATTACTAAAAAGGCTCAGAAAGTTTGAGCTCCTCTCGGAATTTTTTGGGGCCCAAAAATGACTTTTAAGTTTGGATAGTAAATTCTACTTTCTGTTCTTAAATGTCTTGTTGTTCTTTGAGAAAGATTAGGGGAAAAAAATAACTGCTTTATTAATTTTGTGTGATTAATACTTGAAAATCTCTAAATAATTGTTCCAGTATTTTCATGATTCAACGGCTGACTATAGAATTGCAATGGAACCACACATGATGAATAAAAAGTATCTATGTCGGCGCGGAGAAGAGAGAAAAACTTAAATCTGATCTCTGTTGTGTTACTTTAAAGTAATATTAGTAGCATGTATGAGTTTGCTTTCAATGAGAGTGGAATTTAGAAAAAAAAAAGCTGCAAACAAGAAGTAGAAGGCAACAAAAAGAGACCGAGTTTCCCTATCTTCCGAGGTTTATCGGGCTTTGCTGATGTCCCTATATAATCACGAACAAACTAGAAAAAATATAGATGCACTACTGACAAAAATGGGAATCTACGTTGACATTTAAGTAGAAAATTCTTAGTGAAGTGTGCACAATAATTCCTTTGCTTAGTTGCAAGGAAGTAAAAAGTAACTTTCATGTGTTTGTTTCAGTTGTCGAAGGAGTTTTGATTTACACAATATCCCATTCAAAAGTTTTCGACGAACAGGAAACTTATGACAGGGCAATTTACTTTTCTGCTCTATACAGCTGTGGTGTTGGAGTTGCAGCAATCCTCTTGCTGCAGTCCTGCTTGAAGTGCAGAGATCCTATTATTGGAATGATTGGATTCCTCAACCTGTATTTGGACTTGACGATTGGAGCCTACCTCAAGGATTATGTGACCTTCTATATTGGTAAGTGAAGTGAAGCACAAGTAGAAAGAGTAACTAAAAAAAACCCCACGTGTTTAATTTTTACTGTTATGTCCATTCAAGTTCCTCTAATCCTCTTTCGAATGGTTGCAGGACCATCTAGGTTTGATGCGAAGAGTGAAGTCCATTATTTAACTAGACCCACACAAGTTTGGGGCCCAGACAGCGACATTTATTAATTTTGAAAAGTTTTTGCAATAATTTACAATATTGAAATATACTAATTCGAATGAATCATGTTGCAAAAGATTTTACAAAATTTAAAAAAGTAGAAGCCGGTCACCTTATCTAAGTGGCCAGAGGAGTCTGACTGTGATGCTGTGGCCCCGGGTTCGAATGCCGGATCAGGCAGGGATGTACTTTCACTGTCTCCTGTCCTTGTTCTTCCTGTGTGTGAATGACTGTGGTGTGAATGGCTGCCTGCCCTATAAACGGGTTTTATGGCACGTGTGTTGAGCTAAATCGGACTGCCACCTTAATGGTGCTCGTAAAAACAGAAGTCGTACATATTACGCCTTAAATCGGGTAGATGTGTCTACTCGGGCTCTGTTACCCGAGTGGTTTCAGAAACAACAACAGAAAAGTAGATACATTGATATATTAGCTCATAAATTTTGGACACCAAATTTTCTGTGTAACTTTCACATAATATTTTTTTTAGTAAAATCCAAAAGTTAAAAACAGGAAAAAATTAATTTAACAATGGTAATTCAATTTGGAAATGTTGTGTCTATTATTGCATTTTTCTTAAAATTACTACCACTCAGATGTGCGTTTGAAATTCAATTAGTGGTTAGTGGCGGATTGACGGGTTTGGTGGCTCGTTGCAATGAACTCTTGTCCTGCTTTAACAAGGTAGTTCGCGAGCAGATACGCATGAATATATTCGAGTCTGTCGAGTCAAAACATAGCTAACACTATTTTTTTTTTTTTACCGTTACGTGCTATGGCGCAAATTGAAAGTTCGAGATTTGTCCTCGATGGCTTAAGGAGTAAAGCGTGGCTTGGTTCCCCAGATCATATTTTTTTTTATAATCCTATGATTCTTAAACATTTTGGCATTTTTCTGAAACTATTTTGGGCGGTATTGCCTTCGGGAAATATCGAAAGATATTAACCCATTAGTGCCTAACGTCCCTTTTTAGGGACGGTCCAAAAAAGGGTCTGAATTTCCCCAAAATGAACATTTCTACCAAATAATCGTGTTTAATTAGTACCTTGGTATTGTTTCAATTCGTTATTAACAGATTGCAGCACATAACCATTGTAAAGTGTGTTCTGTAGTAGTTTTAACATGACCTTTATCAAAAATGGCATCGTTCACAATCTCAAGAAAAAAAGCTAAGTTTTCAAAGTGATTCCCAGCTTCCCAATTTATGTTAATTGCTGATTTTATTTCTTTTTATAAAATGTCTATTTAAATATTATATCATAGGCAGAAAAAAATTTTAGTAAAAAAAGTATAAACCCTCTGGGGTCTATCGTAACTTTTAAAGGACGATTTTTCTTTCCTTAATAAAAAAACTATTTTTTACATAATACTTTTTATATTATTTTTCCTGTCCACTAAACACTGTTTGTAACCAGTATATAAAATATCTTAGCAAAAAAAAAAAGTCAGGCATTAATGGGTTAATTCTTAAAACTTTTCTTAAATCATTACATTAAAATCAGTGATTTTAATGGATTGATTTTTAGATAAAATTTTTTATTTCAATCATTTTTTGACTTAAACCATCAATTCTGCCTTTTTCTTTGAGAGTATATTCTTTCTTCTTTATTGTTAATCTTGTTTTTGTCTCTAGGGTTGCTCATCCTCATCGTTCCACATCTTCACAAATTAAAGTAATAATTCAAACCTTTTGCTTTGTACAAGGCAAATTAAAAACAATAGAATATTAGAGACGGATCAGGCTGCTAAACTGGTCTTTATGTTAAAATAAATAAGGAGATGAACTCATGTTTGTGAAAATTGCAACACCATGAAGTAATAGTGATAATTGAATAAAATTTAATACACAGCTGAGTGATAATGGTACAAATAATTAAACTTAAGAAAGCCAACAAATAATAAAAAAATATTGAAATTAGTATTTTGTGTAGCCACCACGAGCTGCAATACGTGTTGCTACGCGACGTCGAATGGAGGAAAACAAATTTTTAATGTCTGCCTGATCAAGAGCATTCCACACTGTTTGTATGCGTACCCAAAGTTCGTTTGTAGAAGCAATAGGACGAGGATCAAGAACGAGACGTTTACCAACGAAATCCCAGACACATTCAATCGGCGGCATATCCGGGGAATACGCTGGCCAGGGAAGAAGCTGTACCTTCTGCGATGCAAGGAAGGATAGAACAGTCCTAGCGACATGAGGGCGAGCATTACCCTGCTGAAATACAGCTCCAAGCAAGCCTTGAAGGAAGGGGATAGCTTGGGGCCGTAGATCTTCACTGATGTACAGGTTGCCCACAATTCGTAGCAATTGATATCGTCCGTGATATAATATGGCACCCCAGACCATGACTCCAGATGTTCGTCCACTGTGACGTTCGATAATGCACTCTGGAAGGTGGCGTTCACCGGCATAGCATCGGACGCCGAATGCGGCCATCACGGTACCACAAATTAAAGCGGGATTTGTCAGAAAACACAACATACTGCCAATCAGCATGCCAGTTCTTTTGCTGATCGGCCCATTTTAGCCGCAGGCGGCGATGGTTCAGCGTGAGGGGGATCCTGTATAAAGGAGTCCTTGTGCGCAGTCCACGCTGCAGCAGACGTCTACGAATTGATGAAGCATACAATGAAACACCTGAAGCTGTTGACCACTGTGCTGCCATTTGTCTAGAAGAAGTTTCACGGTTCGTCAGCACCATGCGGATCAGATGTCTATCATCGAGAGCTGACGTGACATTAGGGGTCCACTCTCGGATTTCCGAGTTGTCCGATACTCCTCCGTCCACTGCTTCCAAACATGCTTCGCTGTGCTGCTGTTACGTTGCACACGAGCGGCTACTTCACGATAAAACAATCCTCCCCCGTTTAAACTCCGTAAGTTGTTGAAACCTTGCTCTTTTTCGTCGAAGAGGCATAAGCAACGTCTGAGCCAACGTGTATCATAAGCAGATAACCACCTATAACCATACACTCCTTGCTGCAGCCGTGAATTTATTCGGATATTTCAGAGGGCGCTGCTCAGCGTACGCATGCGCTATGAGTGTAAAATTCTAATCATTTGCATATCATACCCTACTTTGCATTTGCTGAAAATTTCAGCCCATTCGCGCAAGTCCTTCATGGTGTTGCAATTTTCACAAACATGAGTTCATTTATTTATCTGCAAAGTTCTTTCTTGCAATCTGTTTTAAAACGCGCAGAAGTACGTCATTTTACTGTTTGTCCGACTCTTATATGCTCAGAAAGTAGGTACTTGGAATAAAGCACTTTAGAAAGTTATTTATATGCAAAAAAAAAAAAAAAAAAACTAGTTTTATAGTATCAAGTGCGTACTGAAAAGTTTATATTTCTTTGATAAGTCGTTTTTTTTCTAAATCTGATTTCAGTTGAACAAATCTGCTTCAAATAAATAAATAAATAAATAAACTGTACAATCTATATACATAAATGACTTCTTTTGTATGTATGTATGCATGTCAGGGGTAATCTTCAAAACTACTGGACCGATTTTAACCATTTTTTTCACCGTATATAGCTATATTAACAGGAATCAGGATAGGCTATAATTTATTTCTAAAAAACTTAGTTTTGAAAAGTTATTATAAAAAATAGTAAATTTCATGTAGTTTGGCCATTAAATGATTACATTTTCAGCCCATTGTTGCAAAAATTTGTTGCCTTGCAACAAAAATGTTAATAGTAATCATAATGAAAATTTTGAACCAAGGCTTTCCTGGAGTAAATATGACATTTATTGGTTTCTTAGGATTTGTATCTGTGCCGATAATCGCGAATGGGGCTAAATAAAAGAGCCAAATGATTTTGGCAAAAGTTAGAAAATAGAAAGTGTTTATAGACAAAAAAATTTTTAAATTAGGTACATAAGATGGTTTTTAACAATTGAGTTTTCACCAATGGAGTCACAAGGATAGAAACTGTAAAAGTGGGACTTATTTAGCGTGCAATATTTGGAAATGGTTGACTCCAGTGCGATTCATGCTGTAAATATATATTTATTTTAATATGCCAAGCTTATAACATTTCCTATTTACCTAAACATTATTTGTAGCTTACATTTGCATTTAGGGTGTGTAATGAAGTTTTTTTAAGTTATCCAGACAGAAAGAAGAGCCATTGTTTCCAGAAGTAGCCATTTATGTGTATAGATGTGCACTTTAATGTTGAAAAAATTATGAATGAGTTCCACTGAAACACATTACGTGGCAGAAACCCGGACAGAGCCGGGTACCCAGCTAGTAAGTATATATATATTAAAGACACGACTTTGTTTCTTACTTGAAATGTTTTATTTTTTATAGCTCTCGGACTATTTCCGTTGAAAAACTTAGCTGCTATTTCACTTCGGTCTTCTCTCTCGAAGATAGTTCTTGAAGACGAAAGAGGTAATGACCTTTACTATTGTGTTTATATATGTATCTTAGCCAGTTCTATAGAATTATAAGTCATTTTAATCTGAAATATTAGTAACAAGAATAAAGTGAATTCACGATAATTACTCAAAAAATGGTGCATCGTGCTGAAAAATGTTTTGTTTTGAACGAAATACGTTTTTTTAAACACTTCTTTTTCTAACTAAAAGAAAAAAAGAAGATGAGGTTGACATTAGTTTATATAAAGGTGTAAGGTTGCATGCAGTATATTTCTAATCATCACTTTAGAATAAATCATCATTTAAAAGAGCTTGAGAAATCCCAAACCCACGTCTCATAGAAAGTAGAAGTCAAAATAAATAAACAGGTTACCGTCATGTGTGCTACAACTTTCATTTTTTCTCAACAAAAGGTTAAATCTAGAATTAATTGT
This sequence comes from Uloborus plumipes, assembly GCA_038373865.1. Lineage (NCBI taxonomy): Eukaryota > Metazoa > Arthropoda > Arachnida > Araneae > Uloboridae > Uloborus > Uloborus plumipes. The sequence continues at coordinate 65,333 of JAXGGA010000796.1, read as the reverse complement.
GAGTAACTTGAATATTTTTTGCTATATGTTACCACCGCCAGAGTAAAAAGAAACGCGTTATGCACTATAATATAAAGTATGAACTTTCTAAAAAGTTTTGTTTTTATAGTAGGACTGCTTTAGCATGGCCATGGCCATAGTGAAGATTGCCGGTTCCCTCTATCTTTTTACTGGGAAGAAGGAAACTTTGTCTTCACGATGTTGTATGCTCAGATTAATATTTTTTTACACGTTTTTATAATTTGGTAAATCAGGATGAAATTAACTAGCACCTGGAATAAAGCGGTCTTAATGTTTGTTATTTGTATTCTCGTGCAGGCAAGACATTTTTCCTTTTGGCATTCGTCGAAGTGGCGTTCTTCTACTTTGGTGATCTGCTGCACAGCCAAGCTTTCCGATATCTGGGTTCAGAAGCTTATCCGATACTTTCGTACTTGCTAGTGAGCACCTTTCTCATAATCGCTTTGTGCACATTTGTGTAAGTATGAAATATTTTAGTTATTAGACGAAATGCACGTTTTAAAACGATGCCTCAACTCTAAAATGCCCCATGTTCTTTCGAAGAGAGACATTTAATGAAGACTTCATGATACTTTATCTATCTGGATTGAAAAACAATCTTTTGGTAGTATTCATACAGAGCGTTATAATAGTGACTCTAATATGATATAATACTCACGAGTGTTTTTCGTATAATAACCGAAGGCATTATAGAACCATTTTTGTACCTTGTTGAAATTCGTATTCATTACCTATTTCCACCAGATTTGTGCTAAAAATTGTATGTGCTAAAAATTGTATGTGTATAAATAGGTTTTCATGCTATTCATTAAAGTGCCCGCCGCTTATTAAAATCACATTTATTCCGATTATATTTGATTTCATTAAGAAGCTGATTTTAAAAAAACTCGCACATATAAAATTACAAAGAGAAATGGCTTTTAAAGTTTGAACAAAATTTAAAATAAATTAATCCAACCCCCCAAGATGTGCAATCCGCACCTGCAGCTTTGTTTCTTTTGGTCGTATGGAATTTGTAATCTTTGTGCAAATTTCTTTCAGATCTTGAGGAGAAAGAAAATTCTGATTTTATTCAGACAAGAAAAAGCGTGTCCCCCCCCCCCCCCCGTTTTAAACCGAAAACTTGATGTTATGAAACGGTGCTTATGATTTTATTAAAGGATGGTTTTAACATGTTTTGATATAGTAATGGTTCTGTTTTTCCAGATTTGAGTTCATAAAGTGGCTGATTTTATAATCCAGTGATTTTATTACTGACGGCAGGGGTGCCCATCCCCCCCAAGCTCAATGGCGCAAATTCCACCCCAAAAATTTTCGCAATCTTCTCATGATTTTTATTTTTATCCCTCCTTTTTTATTTATTTATTTTAAATATTATTTATTTATTTTTTAAATTATTTTATTTTCTTAATATATTATTAATTTTTTAAAAGTTCGAATTATGCGCGGAATAGAATCGCTTTTTTCCCTTCCAGACATTTCAAGCACACACACACGCACACAAAAATAAATAAATAAATAATAAAGAAATAAAAGAAATAATTTAAATAAAAAAATAAACTAATGAATATTTTTTATTAAAAAATCAGTAAATAATTTAAATTAAAAAAATAAACAAAAAATAATTTAAATAAATATTTAAATTAGTTTAAAAAATCCCCCCAAAAATTCTGATGGCGCAACTTGCGCCATAATCCCCCCCCCCCCTTGTGGGCACCCCTGCTGACGGGCACTGTACTAGCGTGGTACAAACACTATTTTTCATGCTTTCGGTGTCTAGATAATCAGCTCAATGTCTTTTCACGTTTTTCTTGTTTAACAGGTGATACAAAGTTCTAATGACCCAAGGCACTCTTTTCTTTCAGGTTTCAATTTATATCGATAGATACAGAACATTTATTTAACGCAGCTTATCGCAACATACCCATCAGGAGATATTCCAGAGGAAAGCAAGAAAATGATGTGTTCGCTGAATAAGCGAGTGAATATATTTGTCCTCAACAATGGGCCACTAAGCCAATTGGGTACGGATTTATTTTGTGATGGTGGATTTGTCTTCAGTAATATTTGAGGATTTCTTCACAAACATAGACGCCTTTATGCTTATGAAGCATGGATCCTGGGTCTTGGGTGGAAAATTAGTCACATTTGGATGTCTGTAAAGAAATAGTTACAAACGAGGAGAAATGCAAATACCAACTTCTGAATAAAGGTATATCAAAGAAGGCTGCAAACGACGTTTGTTTTATTTGGATTGTACTGCAACTGCAAATTAATGTTAATGTACATATTTAATATGCAGTACAACTGGGTTCTCCGAAGCCTTGGAAACCGGAGCCTCGTTTAACCAACGTAGTTTTATTCAAACACACATAATGATTATAATTGAAATTACGATTTCAAAACGCTAGGAACTAAAACAATGTGAGTTACATTAAGATGAGTAAATCATATCAGAGTTCGTAAAAGGTTTGCAATAATTTTGTCGAAAAAATTGCATTTTCTACTGAGTAAAAAATCCCCTTTCACCTTAGTTCTTTTCCTTTCTTTCGTTTTTTTTAAACCTGAGATTTTAATTTTTTTAATAAACACAAGAAAACCAAACTTAGATAAATTTTGGAAAGCAAAAAGCTAGAAATTCTGCTTAATGTGCAAAATGAACTACAAAATTTTGAAAAAGTCCAAAGAATAATGATAATTTAAAAAAGGACACATTTTCTCTTTCTAACAGTCTTTATTTTCGTAATATGAAATGAGATAGTTTCAATGAAATCTTCAACATGTTCAACATTTTTATGTTTTGTACTCACACCAAAAGGGCGTTAATAATACTATAATCAAAATGAAGCTTCTTAATATGTAGGATGAATGAAAATGTACTTTGCATGTTAATAATGTACAGAGTGACCAGTAATTACCGCGTTGAAAAGAAATGTCAATTTTCGATAACTGTTGTATCAATTCCAGGCTTGGCGGATTTTATTAATTTTTTCTCAATCTCATTGAGTTGGCTTATGTTTTTTGTGCTTCAGTGAAGTTGTCGAGATAAAGCATTTCTTACCACATTTTGTGTGTTTGAACGTATTATTCGAACAGCAGCAGGGTCAATTACAACTCAAGAAGTTTGCGACATTTAAGCTGAGTATGAGGATAATCAATTATTTGATTGAAAAGTTCGCTGTTATTAACCCATTTATGCCCAGTAGCCTAAAAACGGGACGCTTGTTAGTTACTGCATACAAAAACCTGTAATGGGTATGTCATTTTACCATACTAAAGCTGTTTATCACAAGTTAAACAGTCCTTCTTCTTGAGAAAATCAGTTAGAACCACTATTTGGACATCAGAGTTTATTTGAATCGTTTATTTCGAAAAGGTAACATCTCTATTTTGATCTCCTCTGTCTCTTTAGAAAATTAAACAGCGCACGGTTATATTTTTGAATGTCATAATCAATGGTTATTTGGTAAATTATTGCAGTAATTGTGTACTTAACTAAAGGCATTGTTTCATTGATTATGACATTCAAAAATATAACCGTGCGCTGTTTAATTTTCTAAAGAGACAGAAGAGATCAAAATAGAGATGTTACCTTTTCGAAATAAACGATTCATTTATTGACAGCTATTTTCAGACAAATCAGTCAAGCAACGATCCAGCATGGATAGCCACAGAAAGTGTTTTTTGCGAACTTATTTTTCATAAAATTAAACTATTTTAAAATGATTTGCTTAAAATTGATCAGATATGCCTTCTGTAATGTTACTTTGCAAAAGTAAAGTCAACTAAGGTCGTATTTTGCTCACATATCTGCAAAATATCCCATAAACAGGACATTAAATACCTTAATAAATATGGCAACGGCTAACTATTTTAAGCCTAAAATGTATGTAAATCATTCCAAGTAAGAGTTTTAAGCAAATAAAAATTGAAAAAAAAAAAAATGTTTAAAAAAACGTAGGCATAAATATGTTAAAAGCAGTGAAACTTCAACTCTTTAATGAGTGATACAGAATTTCGCCATTCGTTTGCGCGATATTATAGTTAGAGATGGACTATAATATCGTTTGAATTGATACATCGAACATGTGTCAGTGGCGCACCTACGGGAGGAGTTGAGGCGCTTAACCTTTCCCATAAATATGAAAATGAACCCCTCTGATGATATAAACTGTTTAAAATGGTGCTTATTGGATTTGACATTTGAAAATTTGCTCAGAGATAAGCCCCTACCCCCTTCTTAATTTCACCAAGAATTGCTTTAGTTTTTTTCTCTATGACTTCAAATTCGAAAAACTTCTGAAGGAGGGCCACCTAGCTCCTCCCAGGGAACAATTCTGGATGGGCCACTGACATGTATTGTGAACTAATTCCAATGTATTGCACTTTGTTTTAGGATTTAAATTCAAAATTGATACTTTTCGAGAAATTAATTTTAACATCAGCGCGTTAAGTACTGGTCTCTCTGTACAAAATACTCCTTATCAATGCTAAAATCACCTTGTCTATCCTTATGTATACTGTGTTTATCGTTTTTCTGAAGGCTTCGTATCTGCAACTGCTGTTTCTTCGTTTAGAGTATTGTTGTGCATCTCTTCGTAGTTGACATTAGGAAGTCGACTAAGCCATCTGGTAAACAACAAAATGCGCTGTTAGTAAATTATTTTTTTTACTATTTCACAAACATTCAATAAATTTAGCTAAAATTTCTGCGGTCTTTGTGTCCAGTATTTTTTAGAGACAAACCTGTATCAAAAGTATTAACGTTTTGGATCCAGGCTGCTCATATAGAAATTTTTCTTTCGAGCCAGGTAGTACGACAGTTGAACCACAGATTTATTTTCCATTGAAAAGAGAAGGTATAAACTAAGGAGATTAAAGAGGAGGAGCTAAATCTCTGCAATCTAAAAGTGGCAATGAATTCTCACCGCCACCAGAGGACACTACTTACCAAACCCTCCCTATTTCCTAAAGGAATCAATTTAAATGATACTGAATCTGTCATTTTTTTAAATGCTGCTATGGAAAAGAAAATATTTTTTTTCGACTGAATTTTGGTGTAAATCTTCGATTGACATTATGAATTAAATATGATTTTCATCCCACGAAAATAGGTGCCGTATTCTTTGAGAAATAGGTTTAATCGAATGCATTTACCAACTTGCCAAATCGGACAGAATCTGTCATTTTTTAAAGACTGCTGTTGGCAAGAATATTTTTTTTAAATTGGAATTTTGCTCAAACCATCGATTAACATTATGAACTAAATATATTTAAACTAATGATTATATTGTCTACTAAATATATTTAATTAATAACAAAATTAAATACTGACATAATTAATTTTTTGCCACATGCTTAATTTACCAACAATTTAGAGAACTGATTCTCAGCAAAAATAACATCGTACAATGCAAAGAAAATGTCGCATACAGTCGCATATATGTCAAATTTGGCAAGTAGCTAGATGCGGTCGATTAAACATCTTTCTTAAAAAATACGGCAACATTTCAGCGGGATCAAAGTCATATTTAGTTCATAATGTTAATCGATGGTTTACACCAATATCCAGTTGAAAAAAAATATATTTTCTTTCCCATAGCAGCATTTAAAAAGATGACAGATTCAGTATCATTTACATTGATTCCTTTAGGAAAGAGGGAGGGTTTGCGTTTGGTAAGTAGTGTCCTATGGCGGCGGTGAGAATTCGTTGCCATTTTCAAACTAGCACATCCGTAGAACATTTCTCTCCTTCTTTCTACTCCGTGGTATAAACTGTCGTTCCAGACGTATGAAACCTTGAAAAATTTCCCCGGCTCCAAAGGGTTCGAGTGAAAATTTCAACCCCGTCCTCCAAAGAATAAAGACTTATGGTACAACATGTGTATTGCCCGATTCCTAAAGGTTAAAGTAAAACCTCTCTATAACGACCTTAAAAAAATGTTTTATAATGGTTATCGTTATGGACAGTTTAAACATTTATACAGTCATTTCTCCTCCTATATATTGTGTTCACATACAGAACTGAGTTTTATCTACAACAATATAAACTAACTTCATTCAAATAATTTCATAATACATTAAATTACAGTAACAATTTAAGAATAGACAATTTAAATCTCTATCTCTTCTCTATCTCTTCTCTACTCTCTACTAATAATAAAGCTGAAAGTTTGTCTCTCTGTCTTTCCTTCTGTCTGTCTGTTACGCGCGTAGCGCCAAAACCGTTCGGTCGATTTTCATGCCACTTGGTACAAAATTAGTTTGTAGCATGTAGTTTTGCACCTCGAAGCGATTTTTCGAAAATTCCATTTCGTTCTTTTTCTATTCGAATTCTTAGCGGAAATTCGATAAAATAGGGAAGAAATATTTTATACACATTTTCAAGTCTTATGTCATTCGAAAGCTTGAAATTTTCTGCACAAAATGACGTTTTTTCGAAGTTTCTACGATCATCAGGAGAGCTGTAACAATTGTTTTTAGAATCCCGAAATTCAAGGCTTACCTTCAGTAAAGCAAGCCAAACGATTCTAAAATGGCTTTGCTCGCGAATAAAATTTGTTTGAAAATAGAGATGAAATGAATTATTTTATCAACGGAAATCAACTTTTCATGTTGTTACCATGGTTACGTTTTTATTTCGTTCTTTTTCCCTTAATAATTTTAAAAATGTATTTGTTTTTGTAACAATCCAAACTCCAAGCCTTATTAAAATTAGTCAAATGAAATATTAAAAACCGTGATAAGATGGCAGCTGTCAATCAAATGAGAAATCGAGTCCTTTCCTTAAAATACAGGATACCATTCTAAATTTCTGTACCTCAGAACCAGACTAACGTAAGTCCATTTTCGTCATTTTTCGGTAGAGGGGAAAAACGATTGTCGAATACATCGTTTTTCCCCTCTACTGAAAAATGACGAAAATGGACTTACGTTAGTCTGGTTCTAAGGAACAGATTTATCGTCTGCAAAACATATTTTACTTCATTATTAATTTATTTTCAATATAAATTGCAGCAAATGGCTTGAGTGAACGAATTTAGCTTTTAATTTATCGTTTGCTGGTTGATCTTTGTCGATGTTTATTGTTTTTATTATCATTGTGAAGAATAATGCACGAAATTTCTATGACTAATACTTAAAATTTTTAGGATCAGTTGAGTTTAAAAGAAAAAATTGCTCCAAATATACTTTTGCAATGTGATTATTTATTGTTGGACTGTAATTTGCAGCAATAATTGCATTTAATAAATAATGAAAGACAATATTAAAAATTATTTTTTTGGCGACTTTTTTACAATTTGGCATTCAATTCTATTTCAGTATATTTACTTCTATCTTATTGCGATATTGCAACGTTCTTTCTAAAGTATGTCATTTCGGAAAATGTATTATTTTGTTTTTGAAGTTAGGAAAGAAAACTTTCTTCTTCTTTTAAACTTTGGTAAGATTTCTGTTGGTTTCTGTGAGCAACAAAATTTTTCTTATTTTTTCTTTTGGCTTATTTTTGTGCACCTATCTTTGGGGTTGCATTCGAATGTCCCCAAGGGGGTGATTTACCCCTTTTATGGGGTAATCAGGGCTTTCAATGCAGACCAAAGTGATATGAATTGGCGCGACCACTTGGCGATATCTCGCCAAGCTTTTGGTCACCAAGTGTTTGACGCCAATTTGGCGACATATCGCCAAGTTGGCAATAAATTTAGCGAAAAAAAAATTTTTTTGGGTTCAATTTGGCGCTATTGGCGATATTTTGCGAAAAATCTACTGAATGATGTTAAAATCGGCGATATTTAGGAGATTAATCATTGTAAAACATTTTTTTGCATTGTTTCGTGGCAAACTAGGGATGCAAATGTTTGAATTGTTATCTTACTCACTTCAAGCACTATTTTAGCACTTAAGGCATCTACTAAGAAATTTACACGTAAAAGGAAGTAGTGTAGGGTCCATACCAAATTTTTATATCATACTTTGAAGGAATTATAGTTGAATTATAACTAAAATAGAGTATTTTTTTCTGCTATATCATTTTTTTACAAATGAACTTTTAATTTTATACCACGGGCAAAGCCGTGCGGGTACCGCTAGTATTTAATAATTAAGCTGTTCTTAATAATTAAAATAAAAATTGAAAATGAAAAAGCATGCTATGAAAAGACATTTTAGATGCTCTGAGTATTAGGAACATCTTAACAAAATAAAATTTCGCCAGTATCGCCAATAATGGCACTTTTTAGGCGTTTTTGTTTGATGCAGAATTTTTTATTTTTACGAAAAGAAAATAAAATAGAAAAAGATCTATGGTTGATAAAGAAATCCAATTGTTCTTTAGGAGTGCATTTAATTAAAATATTTCAATTATTAATAACCATTTAGTTCAAGGTTTTTGTTTTTTGTGAAAATTAGATGTTATCTAAAAGCACTACGCTAGGAAGAAAAATATTTACACATGAAAAATGTTGCAACATTGTCCATGTGTAGGTACGTACATTTATTCAAAATAAGAAAATTAATTTATTGAAAACATTCTATCAATTGTGAGGATTCTTATTACTATTAATAAAACTATTCATCATAGTTTCGTAGTGAAGGTATACTTTTTAAAATAATGTTTCAAAAATATTTTCCCTCCGATTAATCGGTACGATTTTGTCGATTATTAATAACCGACAAAGCGGCCAATTATGGCAGATTAATCGGTACTGCCGATTAATCAATGCATCCCTACTACTGAAGAAACCATTCATATGGACGGGATAGAATGATAGTAGTTTGTTTGTTTCAAACGGGGCAGCGTTTGGCTACTAACCATTTGCAGAACTAGTACATTCCCCGGGGCCCGCACCCATTCTTTCATGTGGCACCACCATGGGAGGAAGGAAATTGCCACGACAATTTTGACGCCTTGTTTCTCCCACTAGATGGCGGGACCTAGGCTCTATTTGATGCGAAACTGCATCAGGAATTTAAGAGATACTCAATGCCAAACGAGTACTCAAGGGCCTAGTAGCACAGTTAACAATGTGTTAATATAATGTTATTGATAAGAATATGGAAATTGGTTCTAAGAATTAGGATAAAGTTTTGAAATTATTTTGGAGAAATTAGGAAAATGGAAAAATAAATAAATAGTATACATCTTCCCTCATAAATAGATTACTATTTCGAAAATCACATTTGTAAAAGAAAGAAAAAAACGTGATGTTGAAATTGTTAGCATTAAAAGAATCATCCCGATCATTAATCGGCCAATTATCAACAGCCGATTAATCGGTAATCGGCCAATTTGTTTATCGGTGCATCCCTATTCAATACTTACATAAATATGATGATAGGGATAGCCATCAAGCTCCCAAGAACCAGAAATATTAAGCCAGGAAAGACTTCCAAAGTCGCATTAAATAACTGCGAAACAAAAGCGACGGCAGCGATTGGCAGTATGGATTCTGCGCTTGACAGGAAAGCGAAGACTTTACCTGAAAATACAATAAGATCAAGTTGAGAAACATGATCAGACTTGTGTCTGAGTAGAACATTAAATTGTTTATTTCAGTTTTTAACTTTTGAATTTTTCTGAAGAGAACTACTTATGTAAACGTTAAACAGAAAGATTTGGCAGTTAAAATATTCAAGATTTTTATTATTGTTAGTACTTTTCTTTGCTGTAAAAAAATTGTGTAATAAAGAGGTTCAACCTCTTGAGGCTGTGGCCCACCTGTCTTGATAGCGGTTAATACGACGTTATTACAGAGCTACAACAAAAATCAGACACTGCAGCTTCACCCCTATTGGGGATTAACAGTTTGGAATATCTCTCCATAGCCGAGCTGAAGCTAATATTTTGAAATTCATATTTCCGTGTCACTTTAAAACATACTTGGAGAACAAGTGCTTCGCCTTCAGAATTATTATTTTATGAACCAAACTTCAGTTTTTTTTTTTTTTTTTTTAAATTGTACTTACCTAAATCATCTTTCGACACCACTTTGGAAATTCTGCTGCGCCCTGCTAACGTACCTAATCCCATTAAAAGTCCAACTAAGTTTGCTGAAAATAAAAGAAGGTTACGAATATATAAAACTTAATTTTTTTGAACAGATTTTCAATACAAAATTATACAATTTATATACATACATATATTTTTTAATTCCAAGAGGAAAAAAAAAGGACAGAAAAGTACGCGCGGATTGAGAGCATAGTCTGCCTGGAAAATATAAATCGTTTCAAACGACGCATTTTCAAAAGTTAAGCTCTAAAAAGAAAAAAACCAGGTGGTTCTTTGTGATGTATTCAAACTACATACAATGTTTTAGTGTCATTTGACAACAGGAAATATATATATTTTTTTAATCTGAAAAAGTATCATCTGAATCAAATACATAATGGGGCAAGAGTAATATTTCAATTTGAACTCGACTGCAGATACCACCTTTGCGCTTAGCGCGGCAGTGCACTCGCAAATCCTAATTGATTGGATTTGGTTTGGCTTCTTTATATTGCCGTTATCGTTATAGGTTCCTATGAATGTAAGGAAATTTCGAACGGTCCTATGAATAGAAGGAAAATTCGGAATTAAAGCTATCTCGCTTCTGGTAGAATATGACGATATCTTCAACAACATTTTGCATTGACTGACCTCTGAAACTAACAGCAAAGCCCAAATGGTGTATGGGTGATTCTACGCTATTTGAATTCAGACGGCAGATGGAAAAGCTTCATGTGAAACAGATTGTATTAATGTTTTTGCATGTTTAAGCATTAAAGACTTATCTGTTATATGATCCACCCAATTAATTCTCTACAACTATTTTATTTAAGCATTAATAGCTGAAAATAGTCATAAATGTATACTTCCCTGGCCTATCCAAATACTAGTTTTCGTACAAACATGTTCGGCGTTTAATTTTTACTAATTTAGCATATTTTTTTTTCCATAATCATGCACGTACATAGACATTGACACATATTTCATCAATAAGCATTATTAATATTTTTTAAAGCATATACACTTTTTGACGTACCATATCAACAATATCACCCTCACCTGGCGAGTTTCAAAGACTGAAATTAAGCATAAAAAATGCAAAATGATGACCTTGACTGTGAATAACCAGTGTAATACCGAGTAAAGTTAAAAGCAAGCTAAGTGGTTTAAAAAATCGAATATTATTGTATCGGTTCTCGTTGAAAGTGCCGAAAAGCGTACTGCTCTTGTCGCTGTACTATTTCCCCTGGTAAGTATAAGTTTTAATCGTTTTCAAAATGTGCGTATGTATGCTTTTTGTGTGCAGAGTGCAGACATCACAGATAACGTGAAGTTCTGGTAAGAAGAAAGTGTGATGTTGTTTTTATAAGTAATGTGTGATTTTGTTACTTCTATGGCGTCACTCCGCTGGCAGTTTTGTTACTCAAAAGGTTAGACATACATTAAACCTATGTTATAAGCATAATAAATTTCATTTTTAATCTTAATTGCCCCTGTGAATGCAATATGAATGAACGTAAATAATGCGGGAAGTATTTTTATTTAGGATCTGCGGTGCGACTTGTATGCAACATGCCGTGTTTTCAAGATTGATTTTTTTTTAATTACAACGCGAAAAAAATTTCTGAACACAGGTATAGAAATGAGTCTGTACTCTGATTTTACACAGAAAAATAAGTGAAATAATAGTAAATCAAATCAGAATTCTGCCAGTAGTGTCACTCCCCTGGCAACGCATTTTCCCCTGTTATCCATAAAACCACAAAAAATTAAAATTTCGTCTGGCCCTTACCACTAAAATCATAACAATAGCAGCGACTAGTGATATAGTGAGTGTCACCACCCCGGGGATCCAGCTGGTTGAGTCATTACGGTGACAGGTACACGGGCCACTCGGAGAGTGATGATATAATGAGTGTGAAATTAAACAGATTATTTTTTCTTTGGGGACACAAAAAATTCATTGATCGTAGAATCACCCGTATTCAAGTAGTTAAGAAAGGAGAGGACGAATAATATGTAATATAATAAAGTTATTAGTTGGTGCTAAGTAAATAAGTAGAGTTCTAACAAGTTTCTCATTTTTGCTTTGAAATTCTAAAGAAATTGAGAGCTAAGCTCTGAAAATTGAGAACGATTTGTTTATTACGAAAACCAGCTAAACACAAAAGTTGATTTTTTTTGTGCAAAGCGTAAGAAATTAGAATTTTTTTTTTGTCGATGGAATATCCAAATATGTTCAATTTAAAATGATAAATGATAAAGAGTAGTGCGTATCCTTAATGTTAAATTTAATATTTTGATTACGAACTGAATCCCGACATATTTTACAAATACATCGATTAATGGCAAAGATGTATTTGTGACAACAGTGCATAATTTGTATTTATTTTCTAGACCACTCTGATTGTACCATGAAAATACGTCAAAATCATATTGAAACAAAAAGAAAGCAATATCTTAACAAGAGCAGGATATTATGCGGGGGGGGGGGGTGTAGAATAAACAATATTACTATATAACAACCCGCGAAAGCACAATACTTTTACTACACTGTAAAAAATGAATGTTGTTTTTACAGCGTGATCCAGCTAATTTTATAGTAACAAACTGTAAAAATCGCCCTTACCACTAAAATCATAACAATAGCAGCGACTAGTGATATAATGAGTGTCACCACCCCGGGGATCCAGCTGGTTGAGTCATTACGGTGACAGGTACACGGGCCACTCGGAGAGTGATGATATAATGAGTGTGAAATTAAACAGATTATTTTTTCTTTGGGGACACAAAAAATTCATTGATCGTAGAATCACCCGTATTCAAGTAGTTAAGAAAGGAGAGGACGAATAATATGTAATATAATAAAGTTATTAGTTGGTGCTAAGTAAATAAGTAGAGTTCTAACAAGTTTCTCATTTTTGCTTTGAAATTCTAAAGAAATTGAGAGCTAAGCTTTGAAAATTGAGAACGATTTGTTTATTACGAAAACCAGCTAAACACAAAAGTTGATTTTTTTTGTGCAAAGCGTAAGAAATTAGAATTTTTTTTTGTCGATGGAATATCCAAATATGTTCAATTTAAGCAGAAAATTAATCAACACTAAAACAAAATCTAACTATAATATCTAATATAGGTATCTAAACAGCTATTTCTTTGTCTCAAAACAAATTTTTCCTTTGACCGGTTTTTGAAATAAATGGTTCAATTTAGTAAGCAAATATTGAACTAAAAATTACTGCCAAGCACCAAACAAAGTCAATTAGTCGGCAGGATTCAGATTTGAACAGAGTTAAATCAGTCAAAGAGAGATTAGGATTTTAAAATTAAATAAAAATAATTGCTTCTTATGATAATGCTCCAGGACAGCGTTGCACCTAACAGAAGCATATCAGAACGCCGAACGCCGCACTGGTACTTTCCAGCCTCACTACACTGCCCTGGTTTTCAATCAGCTTTTTGTCTAGAACAGGGGTTCCCAAACTTTTTTGTTCCGTAGACCTCTTGACTAGTTTTCAAATTTCCCGTGGACCCTCTTCCTGGGAGGCGTTCTAAAATAATCAGGAATTGTAATAATATAACTCAGGCATTTTAAAACCGGGAATTAAATGGTTAAGTTCCATTTATTGATGTTCTAAAACAACCAGATGAAAGCAAGATATATGGAAATATAACGAGATGAATTATACATTTTACAAATAGTATAAGAACTCTTTTAACATTGATTTTTTAAACAATTAAAAACTTCTTAAATGCCTGACATTTTTCTAAAAGATTCAGTTTGACAGTTTTACTGCAGAGTAAAAAATTAAAATTTAAGTGAAAAGAAAACAGATGAAGAGAAAAACGTAACAGTTTTATGCATCATAAAAATAATGGCACAAAACTTAAATCAGCTCATATTCTTATATAGAATAGGTGCACAGGGAAAAAAAAGAGACTTTTTAGTGGGATAGAGAGAATTTGATGCATCAACAAAAGGACCCCTTTTTTGCATCTTTTGTGGACTCCCAATTTTTTCTTTCCTTTATATGGCTTCCATATAAAACTCTGAGGGAAAACTGAAAAACTCTGGGGGAAACCATTCCAAACTCTGGGGGATTCTTGGGGGTCCCTGTGGACCACTTTGGGAACCACTGGTCTAGAAAGAAAATAAAGATGGTAACATATAGCGTAAGACAAGTGAACTTTAATACTCACCTAAGTAATAAAACTCGTGGGAAGAAGCAAGGCCAATAAGAATGTTCTTCACAAACAATGAAGCAGATCCAACGAGTCCTAGAGTCGCGTCGCCAAATTTGAAGTATTTGAACAGAGGTACGGAAATGAACATTGCTATTGTGCCGAGGACTGCGAAGACAGACGAAACAGTTGAATATTTCGTGTTGTTCCAATCGTAACGGTGATGTACATATAAGAAACCAATGCTACCAGCAGCTACAATGAAAGTATTGTCTTTGCTTTAGATTCTATGTTCAAGAACCAAGTATGAATTGAGTAAGAAATGATTTTTACTAACAAATATCACGCCTCAAGTTTCGCAAAAGGTGATAGAACTTGTTTTATGTTTGAAATTTTTATTTTTAGTTTTGTTTAAAAATGAGGATGCAAACTGGTAATGTAGAAATAGTTTTGAAAATTTTTTGAACAAGAATGTAAGCCTTATTTTTAAGCTGCTGAAACCCGAACCTGTCATTTAGGGATATCAGAAGGGGTAAATCTCCCCTTTCCACTCCGGTTTAAGAAACTATTGGAAATATACATTGGTATAATATTTTTTAAAAGAAAAACTCGATACCGTGAAGCTCAAGATTGTTGGCGCTTTTCCTTGGGTAAGTACGAATCAAAATCAGTTTAAAACAAGAGAAGCATGGATTGGTGTATCCAAGTGCTGGAGAAACCATTATTTTTGGGGGAGTGGCGTTGTTGATTTATAATAACAATTGAATTTAAAAAGAAAATTTCATTCAACTTCTTGATAAGGATCACACTGTGGAAGTCTTGATCTGCTTTTTGCGTTTACTGGTCTTCCCATTTCCCAGGAATAGGATGTTTTTGTTTTTTTTTTCACCAAGCGCCAACAATGCTGATCTAAACAATAGTAGTTATTAACTGAAATATAACGCCTAACAAAGTGAAACATTCGCGTCTCCTAAAATTTAACACTGTGTGTATTAAAGAAAAAAAATTGATGATCTGGCACTTCTGATGTTTTTGATACACAAAAATGAAGAAAAAAATGGCTGACATAAGTATGAAACATTAAGTAATAAGTTTAAGTCCACGAATAAAAATTCACAAATAATCGTGGATTGTGAACATTCCGAAAATCCTTATTACTGAACTAAAATTTGCCTAATGAGCTATTAAAATGGTTCAACTGCTTACAGAAATTTCAAATGCTGTTAATCATTAGTCATGAAATAGATGCGGTGAGGACAGCCTCACAGTCTCAATTTTTCTTTAGCCTAATCATTTTCAACAGTTTTATCAACAATTATGTATTTTCTACTATTCTTTAAATTTGCACATCATTAGAGATAAGCAAAAATTTAAAAAGATAAACGAAAGCAAAAGAATAAAAATGTAAAAAAGTTTTGATGTTTCTTGTAGTGCTGTTGAGAAGTATTCTAAGTGAGAAATGCCCCTCCTGTAAAAATAGATGCAAAATACCGAAAGCCCGTTTATGACATCTAGAGTTTACAGTTTTCCTAGGTTCGGATGAAATTGAAGTCTCAGGATTTCATAATCGAACAGTCGGTATTTTTCATCTGTTTCTGCCTTAGCTATAGCTAAGGGTCGTAATTCACTATACTTATTAACGAAAAAACTATTTGTACTATCTGATCTTCCTTTGTATAACCTTCCGCGCATTCACGCATGCGTCAGTTCTTCTCTGATCTTACCAAAATATGGGTGTTAGGTAAGATAACAAAAAGGGGAAGAATAATAAAAAGCATTTTAAGCCGTGTCAAACAACGTGGAACGATACTAATTTCAAATACATAGTTTAGTTAAATATGTGAAAAGGATATAGCAAATGCAAGTTTGAATTGAAAACTTCGGAAAGTTATCATCCACAATGCATCTACCCTTTTTTTAAGTGGAACTGTTCGCGAGTGCTAGGCGCGGTTTTCATGGACGGACAGCAGAAATATGATTTCAGTTTCCCTGAAAATTTAAATAATAAAAATAAGCATCATACAGTTTCACTCACCAGCCATACTTAGGACGTTCAAACTCATAGCTAACAGCAAAAGCAAGATCTGCGCTCGACCTTTATTTGGACGACGTGTCATAGCTGCTTTAAATCCCTCTGCCACCGCTTTTAATGACCAAAAGTTTCGAAACTTGACTCTCCAACTTTCTTTGTTGTCCAGCCCTTTTGTCTCCTTCAGAACGAACAGGACCCAGGCCAGGGCAAGTATGTGACCGCCAGTAGATATGAGGAAAACGGCCACGTAGCTCGTGTATTTGTACAACATCCCACCGGCGAGCGAACCCAGAGGCAAGGCCAGTCCAAAAGCGACTTCCATCAGTGCGAATTTCATAGTTCTTTTCTTGAATGTCGTTATGTCTGAGGCGTAACTGTAAAGCACTGTCAAAACTGCTATCATACCACCAGATAAACCAGAAAATATGGGGGGTATGAAAAAGTACTCCGCTCTGCTGTCCATGACAGCAGCACATATGGCCGATCCTAATCCATCGGCAATAATTCCCAGAAGACCTGCTATGATTGGCGTTTTTCTTCCATACTTATCGCTCCATGGTCCAATAAAAGAACTGAGTACAGCAGAAGGTATTAGTTGGATTAGGCCATGTCCTACCGAATAATTGTTCGTCAGTTTTTCGATTTTATTCTTGAGAGTTTGGTTGTTGGCGAGATCAGAACATATATCTGGGGCCAATCCCATGTGGACTAAGCAAACTTTGTCCATGATCATGGTCGTGCTAGATATTGAGCGCATTGTTGTTGAAAACATGTACAGGAACATGACTACTTCCAGTTTGAGTTCTTTGATTTCATGAAACAGAAAAACTGCCCACTTTGTTACCAGACTATAGACATCTTCTTTTTCCCGAGGAGGGATTGCTTCGGGTGCTTTTTCCAGAAGTTCAGGAGGAAATTCCTGAACCATACTTTCTGCTCTATGAAGTTCTACCGTTTCCATATCCATGTCGTCGACTGTTGAGGAAGGAGGGGATTTTGTTTCTTTGGAATCCATTATGTATATATTTTATTATTTAAATTATATTTGAATATGGTGTTTAAATGCTGTTAACATTCAAGCATTGGAAAAATCTTCTGCGCAGTTTACTATATTCCTTTCCCCCGCATTTTCATCAATGTAAAAAGCTGTATAACCTGTAAATAGAAAAAAATTAAATAATTACTTGAAAATGGAACTGCTGTTTTCCGAGTTACAACAATATGCATTTATATGCTGTGACTCTTAATGAAGAGCGACATTTTGAATTGCGCTGTGGAAGTATTTTTTCAAAACTTTAAGTAAGGGGAATGTGGGGCAAAGTGAAATAGTTAAATTTACTAACCTGCTTCAAAGGGAACAAATGGGAAATGTTTTCTAAATTTTACTGTACACAAAGAAAGAATAATTTATTTTGCAATACAACTTTCGTTAAAATATTATTTTTCATCCTTGGCAGTTAATTTGTACTTTCAAAAAATGTGGACATTTTTCACTTCAAAAAAATCATGGGGCAAAGTGAAAAACGAAATATTTTTGTAATAAAAAATTTCTATTCAACGATTTACAGTAGTTTTCATTAAATGTGAGAAAAAATAAATGAGTCAATAAAATAGAGAATAAATAAGAAAATGAGTCAATGAATGAGCAAATCAGTAAATAATTAAGTAAAAGAACGTTAATAAATTAAGAAATTAAGAAATACGTTTGTAATTTAATACATGAATAAATAAGTAAACGAAATGATCCATTTCACTTTGCCCATCCACTTTGCCCCGCGTGCACTTAACAAATTACATTGAACACTTAAAATCAAAAAATACCTAATATAAACTAAATAAGGATTACACTGGAGATCAGTAGATCTCAATTAATAGTTTAAATGATAATTACAAAAATGTTATTTTATAATAACAAGAAACATTTTTGAAAAACCACTTTTTTTCAACAAAGGTATCAAATTTTGAACGTGGCTTGAATAATTCTTTTTGTAGATCTTTGGAGCTTCCTTTTTTTGACAGGAATCAACTATACGTCTAGGAACTTAGTTAAATTTCTGTTAGGTAGGCGGCGCTTCAAACAGTGAAAATATTTTATCATTTCACTTTGCCCACATTCTCCTACTTCTAGAGGAGTAGAAATAGAGAGATTTAAAACTAATTGAAAGTGCAAACATATATGGGCGTATTTCCATGGAGTGAGTGACGAAATGTTATAGACAGGTATGAACTTGTTAAGTGTGGCTGCTATACTTAATTTGTTTTAATTTTAGACGAGCTACTTTTGACTATTGAGCAGTTTTAGGGCTACCGTCAACTCATAATTGGACGGGTTAGAATGACAGTGATGCAAGTCAAAATTTCACAATATGATTTAAACATGGATGTTGGTCTGTTTTTCGGAATTGACTGGTTGCTCAAAATTTGTAGCCCACTTTAGTATGAAAGGGACTAAAACAAAATAATTAGCAAACGTTCCCCAGTTTCATTATGTCTAAGTATAATAGCTTGTTTTCAGGTAGATTTTTTTCAACCTTCCAAGTATCATATTCTATCCCGGACAGCTGTGATTTCAATAAATGACAAGTGATAACTGATGAAAACTAATGCGTTCTCTAAGCATATATTAGTTTGCAACTTTGATACTTGAAGCCAATAATATTGAAGAAAAAAAAAGTTCATTACGCCATTATATGTCGATTACTTAAAAGGATGTATAAACTCGAAGCAGTTTAAACATTAAAATGACAGTCTAATACAGCTAATTTTATAATCATAAACTGTAAAAATTGCCAATTTTACAGTTTATTACCGTAAAATTCCCAATTTTGCAGTACTAAACGGTAAAATTGCTAATTTTACGGTAATAATTCGTAAAATTCCTAATTTTGTAGCTTATTACGTGTATTTTATAGTTTTAATTTGGAACCTCTGCTGCCAGTATTATACTGTTGTTTTTATAGAATAATACCGTCAAATTTTACGGCAATAAACTGTAAAATTGTTAACTTTACAGTAAAAACTGTAAAATTGCTAGTTTAACTGTTTTTTGCTGTGCATTTTACAGCTTTAATTTGGAACCTCGGCTGCCAGTATTATACTGTAAAAACAACAGTTCATTTTTGCAGTGAATTTAGGGGAAAATAAACTAATGTTAAAGTTATATTTACTTTAACACAATATATTTTCAGCAGTATAAGTATACATTAATTGAAATGAAATCTTATATGTTAATGACGTTATGAAAAATACCTAAAGAAAACTACTTATGAGAAGAAATTAAAGCGTGAAGCACACCCTTTTGAACAGAAGAAAAATTCCTATTTTGTTTCTGTCATTAAAAAGTTATTTCTCTTTTAAAAATATCTCTTTGAATAAATGCATTTCTTCAGTCACTATTTCCAAAACTCCTTTCGAATTTCCTTTTATTAAACGCGAAAACTTTGTTACGGATAAATGATAAAGAGTAGTGCGTATCCTTAAAATTGTTAAATTTAATATTTTGATTGCGAACTGAATCCCGACATATTTTACAAATACATCGCTGTTTTCAAAGATGTATTTGTGACAACAGTGCGTAATTTGTATTTATTTTCTAGACCACTCTGATTATACCATGAAAATACGTCAAAATCATACCGAAACAAGAAGAAAGCAATATCTTAACAAGAGCAGGATTTTATCTGGGGGGGGGGGGGAATAAACAATATTACAATATAACAACCCGCGAAAGCACAATATTTTTAATACACTAAAAAATGAATGTTGTTTTTACAGCGTGATACAGCTAATTTTATAGTAACAAACTGTAAAAATCGCAAATTTTACAGTAATAAACTGTTTAATATTTACACTGAAGTGACAAAAGTCATGGGATACCTCTTAATATCGTGTCGGCCCTCCTTTTGCCCGGCGAAGTGCAACAACTCGACGTGGCATGGACTCAACAAGTCGTTGGAAGTCTTCTGCAGGAATATTGAGCCATGCTGTCTCGATAGACGTCCATAATTGTGAAAGCGTTGATGGGGCAGGATTTTGGGCACGAACAGACCTCTCGATGGTGTCCCATAAATGCTCAATGGGATTCATGTCGGGCGATCTAGGTGGCCAAATCATTCGTTGGAATTGTCCAGAATTTTCTTCAAACCAATTGCGAACAGTTGTGGCCCGGTGACATGGCGCATTGTCATCCATAAAAATCCCATCGTTGTTTGGGTACATGAAGTCCATGAATGGCTGCAAGTGATCTCCAAGTAGCTGCACATAAGCATTTCCAGTCAATGTTCGGTCCAGTCGCACTAGAGGACCAAGTCCATGCCATGAAAAAACAGCCCACACCATTACGGAGCCACCACCAGCTTGAACAGTGCCTTGCTGACAGTTTGGGTCCATGGCTTCGTGGGGTCTGCGCCACACTCGAACCCTACCATCGGCTCTTACCAGCTGAAATCGTGACTCATCGGACCAGGCCACGGTTTTCCATTCATCTAGGGACCAACCGATATGCTCACGTGCCCACGAGAGTCGCTGCAAGCGATGTCGTTCTGTCAGTAAAGGCACTCGAGTCGTTCTTCTGCTGGAATAGCCCAAGAAATCCAAATTTCTCCGCACAGTTCTAGCAGACACGTCCATTGTACGTCCCACATTGATTTCTACGGTGATTTGACGCAGTGTTGCTTGTCTGTTAGAATTTACGACTCTTTGCAGACGTCGCCGGTCTCGATCTTTAAGTGCAGGCGGTCGACCACTGCGCTGTCCATGGTGGGATGTTATGCCTGAAATTTCATACTCTCGGCACACTCTTGACACAGTGGATCTGGGAATGTTGAATTCTCTAACGATTTCCGAAATGGCATGACCCATGCGTCTAGCTCCAACTAACATTCCGCGTTCAAAGTCTGTTAATTCACGTCGTGCGGTCATCATCACGTTAAAACCTCTTCACATGAATAACTTGAACAGAAATGAAAGCTCTGTAAAAGCACTGCGCATTTATACCTGTTCTATGCGATGCTACTGCCATCTGAAAATTTGCATATTGCTATCCCATGACTTTTGTCACTTCAGTGTATATTTATAGTACTAAACTGTCAAATTGCTGATTTTACAGTAATAAACTGAAATTACTAATTTTACACTTTATTACTGTGCATTTTACAGTTTCAAACTGGAACCTCGGCTGCCAGCATTATACTGTTGCTTTTACAGTTTAATACAGCTAAATTTTACGGCAATAAACTAAAATTTCTAACTTCACAGTAAGAAACTGTAAAATTGTTAGTTTTAGAGTTTATTATTGTACATTTTACAGTTTTAAGTTGGAACCTCGACTGCCAGTATTATACTGTAAAAACAACAGTTCATTTTTTGCAGTGTGCTTTTTAATTTTAATTTAAACTTTTATTATTTGTTAATTTTAGTCATTTATTTATTTACTTTTTAGTATAAACAGCTGCTTAGAAAAAAGCTGTAAATAAAAAAATAAATCAAAATAAAATAAATAAATAAAAAAATAAATAAATAATGAATAAAAAATATTCCACCTCCAGAAGCCCCATTTGCATTCCTGCAGGTGCTTATGTACATTAAGTATTTCAGTAGGTTCAATTCCAACATCTATTGATAAATTTGAGAATTTACTCATACTACCATTATGTTGTCAAAATGGGCATCACACATATTAGCAATTTCTCGAAACACGCCGTTTTTCTGACATACAAATAAAGAAGTGTTTTATTCCATCGTGATATAAAAACGGGACAAAAATAACTTTCCCCTACCGACAGCTTTTTTAAGTACACAGCTACTTATATAATCCAGCATTGTTAAAGCATCATCTTGCGTGTGTGACAAACCTATACATTTCCACGAAGTGTGCCGTGAAAAATATTTGCTGACTTTCTTTTGTTTATAATGAGATAAAAACTCTTACAGCTGATTTTCAGAAATTTTATCTAAAAGTGCAAGGATAAATGCTACCTCGGCGTGTAAACAAGCTTTGGAGGTTGTCCAGGTAAATGCTTTTAACGAACTTTTTAGATAGAGATTTATTTTTAGCGTGTAAAACATGCTTATACACTGCAAAAAATAAGTTGTTGTTTTTACAGTGTAATACTGAAAGCAGAGGTTTCAGTTTAAAACAGTAAAAACGCAGCAATGGGCTGTAAAACTAGCTATTTTACAGTTTGTTACTTTAAAACTAGCAATTTAACATTTTATTACTGTAAAATTAGCAGTGTTACAGTTTATTACTATAAGATTAGCTGTATTATACTTTAAAAACAACAGTGTAGGGGAAGGGTGGGCATAGTGGCCACTGCGGGCAAAGTGGCCACTTGAAGTTTTCCTCCCTATATAGTTCTGCAGCCCAGGGGTAATAGACTCATAACTCGACTGGCAGCCGTTATTGTTGTGTTATAGTTTGGTGTCGCTCAGACGCAAACTCACGGAGATATCGCAAGTTTTTCATTTTTTCGACCCTCTGATGTTAGATAAGTGCATCACATGTTTCATCACATGTTTACATCAATGGTGCAAAACACCATGTTTCTAGCTTTGAATTCATATGTCTCAATAGTAGATACAGCAACGGGTTGTACGTGAAATATTGTTCTTTCGAAAATGGCGCGTGAGAGAGCAAAGTGGTCACAGCCGTAACCACTTCGATTGTTCGATTCGAAACGTCGATTGTTTTTTCTGTGGCGATTGTTACTCGAAATCTAAGGACAACGAAGGCTGGATTAGATGTTCTGGGTGCCTCAAATGGGCTCACGAAGCCTGCACAGGAACCGACGAGGAGGACGATGAGTTTATTTGTGATTTATGTAAATACCAGTGATTTCATAACTTTACATACTTTTAGTAATGCCTATTTTTGTTTAAAACCCTAATACAATTGTTCTGAGTTCTGAAACTAAATGCGTTTCATTTTTTCCATACTATCTAAATCTATTTAGGCAGTGGCCACTTTGCCCTACCAAGTGGGGCAAAGTGGCCACTTTGACAGCTTTTGGTAAAGTAAAAATTTTGTACAAATAAAGTTTAAAAATCTAGTCGTTTATATTTTTTAATCAATTCTAAGTAACCATACTAAATGTTAAAGGGATTTATAAAATGTTTCAATAAAGTTTAGGGGTGGAAAAAAAAAAAAAGATGTTCCTTAGGGTGGCCGCTATGCCCACCCTTCCCCTAATACTGGAAGCAGAGGTTCCAGGTTCCAGTTTAAAACTGTAAAATGCAGACTTCTAAGCCGTAAAACTAGCAATTTTACAGTTTATTATTGGTCTACAGTCTATTATTCAACGAATGTTCAGAAATTTTCGTGCCGCACCATTTTTGATTTTGATGATATTTGGTAGGTGATATGCACTAATATTCTATACCTCCGAACTGTTTTATTTTTTTCTCGAAAAAATTTTATTCTCGAGATATAGCCATTTTTTTGCTCCGGCGATTTGTAAAATTCGGCATTTTTGATCTTTTTTCTAAAAACTCTGGTAAATTTATTTAAAATGGTAGAAAGATCAAACATGACTTATTTTAAAGCTAAAAAAATGAATTTTGATTTGTGCATAAAAAGAAACGGTTTAAGTTAAGCCTAAAATATAAATTTTCCCGGGTCAATTCGCGGTTCAAAAAGTGCCGTTTTCGTCATTTCAAGCATGAAAAAGTATATGAAGGACTGGCAGTGGGGTTCCAATTTTTTTTCTCTTGCACCCAGGTATAGATACTAGAAGCACAGAAAAGAATAAGATGATACCAGTAATTCTTCATTATAAAAAATTTGCTTAAACTTGAGAAAAAATGAAAATTGGTATTTTTCACTCCCCAAAAACGGCCTGTGGAACAGGTAGTAAAAATTTACAAATGCATGGAGTAAGAAGGTGTTACATTACCCTTTAAAATGAAACAAAAACTGTCTTGTTATTCCAAGGCATTAGAGATATATAAGCTTTTAAAGTATGAGAAAAATGAAAAATATCCTTTTTCACTCCCCAAAAACGGCCTGTGGAATAGGCAGTAAGAATTTGCAAATACATGGAGCAAGAAGATATTACCTTAAACTTTAAAAGGAAACAAAAACCGTCTTGTTATTCCCAGGCATAAAAGAGATGTAACCCTCTGAAAGTTGAAAATTTATGCAAAAATTTTTTTTTTTGGCATCAGTTAAAGTAATTATGAACATAAAGTCTTTTCATGCAAAAACTGCAAGAGAAAAAATATGTATCCCAATTAAATATATAGCTTAAAATACATCGTAAAATGTCTAATTTATCTGTGACGTAGAAACATCTGAAAAAGTTATACTTAAAACGTTTTTAGTGTTTCTGTTATCAGAGTTTTCTTTTAATTTGTAATGGATGTACAACTAAATATTATGAAGATAAACTCTTTCAAATAATCAATTAGCAAATATCCCTTTTAGTTGTAGCTATTTCGAAAAGGATGTAGAAATTTCGGATTTTTGTAAAAAGAATTGTAATTTCATTCAAATGTAAATGTAAAACTAGAAACTTCTTAGCGACATGCAATTAAATTTTAAAACCAATTTTAATTGATGTGTGGCCGGCCACCTTGTCTAGTGGTCAGAGTAGTCTGCCATGGATGGTGTGGCCCCGGGTTCGAGTCCCGGCTTGGGCATGGATGTGCTTTCTCTCTCCTGTCCTTGTCCTTTCTTTGTATGAATGTGTTGTTGTGTGAAAGGTTGCCTACCCTATAAACGGGTACCTATGGCATGCGTGTACTGTGGAAGTCGGACTTCACTCCAAATAACGGTACAGTTGGAAAAGTGAAGCAGCGCACGCCAAATTGCCAGTCTTACTGGTACACGACGAAAAAAAAAATTTGATGTGTGGACATTCGGATCATTGGTTTTAATTACAACTTTTTCCAATGTGTCAGCATTACAAATAAATTGCAACCACTTTACGATATATTTTGAATTATATATTTGATGATACATATTTTTAGAGTTCTTGCATGAAAAGACTTTATTTATGTTCATAATTGCTTTAAGCGTGTCTCTCCTGTTTTGCCACAAGGAGAATTCGCCACCTTGTGATTGACAGGTCAGGTATCGTCACGCTTCAGTGATCTCCCTACACAGTGGGAAGGGAAAAGTGGTAGGAATTATCTACCCCTATCACTGAGCTTGAAGAGGAAAAATATTCAATCATTTAAAATTTTAGACGGGTTGATAGTTTCTTTTAGAAAGTCTATTTTATGGAGCATTTATTGAAAAAAATAAGTGAAATTTCATAATGGAAACAACTTTGACTCATATATTTTACAGTATGTCACGTTTACGATTATCTATATACATAAAAGACTACTTTTGAAAACGTATGTCCGGGGTAATCTTCCAAACTACTGAACCGATTTTAATCATTTTTTCACCGTAGATAGCTACAGTAATAGGGAGCAGGATAAGCTATAATTTATTTCTAAAAAGCTTAGTTTAAAAAAGTTATTATGGAAAACAGTTAATTTTATGTCATTTCCCCAATAAATCATTAAAGTTTCTACCCATTGTTGCAAAAATTTGGTGCCATGCAGCAACAATATTGATTGTAATCACATTGAAAATTTTGAACCAAGGCTTCTCTGGAGTAAGTATGGAATTAATTGCCTTCTAAGGATTTTTATATTTATCTGAGTCAACAATCGCTAACGGGAGAAATTTAAAAAAATTGATTTTGGCAATAGTTAGAGAATAGAAAGTGTTTATTGTCAAAAAAATTTCTAAATTACGTACATAAGATGTTTTCACCTCACCAATGTTGTCACGAGGATAGAAACTAATAATGGGACTT
Source organism: Uloborus plumipes (assembly GCA_038373865.1). Lineage (NCBI taxonomy): Eukaryota > Metazoa > Arthropoda > Arachnida > Araneae > Uloboridae > Uloborus > Uloborus plumipes. The sequence continues at coordinate 39,301 of JAXGGA010000796.1, read as the reverse complement.
ATTTAACGAGCAATATTTGGAAATGGTTAATTTCAGTGCGATTGATTCTGTAAATATATATTTATTTTAATATACCAAGCTTATAACATTTCCTATTTACTCAAACATTATTTGTAGCTTGCTATTTTTTTTTTTTTAGCTTGCATTATTTTTTTATAGTTTATTCATAACATAGCCATTGTTTACAGAAGTAGCCATTATGTTTATAGATATGCACTTTAGTGTTGGGAAATTTTTGAATGAGTTTCACTAAACCACCCTACACCCACAGAAACCCGAGCAGGGCCGGGTACCCGGCTAGTTTTACATAATTCAATTTGCTAACTCTTTTAATCATATTTAAACAAATGTGATTGAAACCCAGTATCAGCAACAATAGTAAAATTAATTGCAAAATTGGCGATATTACAAATTTTTCAAAATATTGCAAAAATGTGATTCAGGAAGTCAGTAAGAAAAAATTTCTAACTTTATTTTTGTAATTTTCTGTCTTCATCAAAGCGCTTTCATTTTTATAGCAATTATAAAAATTAAAAAAATAATAATGATTTATTTTTATCATATTAAATTAGCATTGCTATCCCCCAACACACTTATTTATTGCCCGGTTCAAAACCTTATAATTTTTAGAACTACGGTTAATACCTCCCCAAATTAATCCCGGCGGCAGTTTTTTTTTCAGTGGGGGGCCCAGGGGGGTATTCCGGCGGGGATAAAAAACGAAAACAAAAAAAATTAAAAAAAAAAAATTTAAAAAAAAAAAGATTTAAAAAAAAGGAAAAGAGAAATTAAAAAACCCAAATTTTTTGTTTGTTTTTTTTTGGCTTAAAAAAAAAAATTAAAAATTTTCGTAAACTGTGTATAAAAAAAAAAGTGTTAACAAAAAAACAAAATTGATGATAGGGGGGGAACAAGGGGATTACCCCAACATTTTGTTTCTTATAAAAAGTTTCTTGCAAAAGGGGGCACCATTTACCCAATCTTATTTAGTTTTAAGGGGAAAATAGTTTGAAAAACATTTAGTTTGCGATAAAACCGGCCCCAGGGGGTGAACAAAAAAAACCCAAAAAAATTTTATTTCGGACAAAAAAGCCCAATTCATTTCTGTAAGGGGGCATATTAAAATTATTTTTTACCAAAAAATTTAAAATTTTTGCTTGTAAAAAAAAAAAAATATAAAAAAAAAAAAAAAAAAAAAAAAAAATTGCTGTTTTTTTTTAGTTTTTTGCGTACCTAAGGAGGTTTGGGTTTAAAGCGCCCCTCCCAAGGGGGGGAGTGCCCCCCAGGGTTTTTTCCGCCCCCCTGGGGTTAGTTACTGGTGAATAAAAACAAAAGGGATTACTTTTTTTTGGCGGTAGGGGGAAAATTTAAAAAAAAATGAGCTTTCTGCACTTGCGGGGAAAAAAATTTTAAAAATTTTAATTTTTGGGCGACAAATATGGATTGCTGTTTTTTCCAAATAAGCGAATAAAAAAAAAAAAATAAAGTTTTTGTGGATTTACCCTTTTTTGGGGGTTTCTTTTTGGGCCAAAATTTCTCTTTTTGGTAGGGGGGGGAACAAAAAACACTATTGAGCCTTTTTGGTTTGGATGGGGAGAAACAGAAAAAGTTGGGTGGGGAAAAAGTATGGAACGGTTTTTTCTATGGGATATTTCGGGGCCCAACCCCTGGGGTTTCCCAAAAAAAATTCCGCCATCCAAAGGAACAACCAAAAGGGAAAGTGAAAAAGGCCGTGGGACTTTCGCTTTGGCATGGAGAAGTTTGGGGGAACAAAAACCAAAACTGGAAAACCTGTATTCTAAAATCGTTAGGTTTTTTTTATTTTTTTGAGGGCAGGGGGGGGGGGGAACCCCCAAAAATTTTTTTTAGGAACATTTTGGCCCCATGGAGTACGGAAAAAAAAAAAAATTGGTTCGTTTCTTTTCTTCGGTTTTCCTTTTTTTTTCCCAAAAAAAAGGGGTTATTTTAAAAAAAAAAAAAATTTTCCCAGGAGAGGTGTGGGGACGCTTAAAAAAACCATGGGGGGGGGGGGACGAGGGGGGGGAGGTTTATACCTTTGGGTTTGATTTTTCAAAAATGCTTACAAAAAAAAAAAAAAAAGCTGAAAAAAAACAATTTTGGGTTTTACGGCAGAGGGGGGGGGGAAAACAGGGGGTTTTTTTTTTCGGGGTTGGGTAAATTGTTTTTTTAAAATAGGGCAGTTTGGGGGGGGGCCCCGTAGCGAAGGGGGGGGAAAACAATAAAGTTTATGAGGGGTGGGGCGAAAAAAAAAAAATAAAATTTGTTGTCAAGGGGGGGGGCCCCCCCCCCCCATTTTGAGGAAATTTTAAAACAATTTTCTGGTTAAAGGTTTATTTTTTTACTATTCTTGAGTTTTTTACAAAAAAAAAAAAACAAAAAATAAATAAAAAAAAAAAAAACTATTCTCCACTTTTTGGGTTTTTTTAATTCATAAAAAAAAAAAAAAAAAAATTTAAAATTATTATTTACCATTTATAAAAAAAAATATAATTTTTTAAGGAATTTAAAAAAAAAAAAAAAAAAAAGTTTATTTAAAAAAATGAGAAAATAAAAATTAAAAAACAACTTTTACTTTTTATTCTGTGGGGAGTGATAAAATGTTTTTGGATTTTATATATAAGCTTTTGGGGCCAACCAAATCATTTTTGATTGGATTTTGGGCTTTATGGAAAAATTAAATAAATTTTATAAAAAATTATACAAAAAAAAATAAACAATACTTTTTGCCAAAGAAAAAATTTTTTCATTTCTAAAAATTTTTAAATTTCAACTTTTACCACTTGTAAAAAAAAAGAAATTCGGATTGCGAATTTTTAAAAAATATAAAAAATTTTTTTTTTTGCCTATTTTTCAAACTATTTAGTGGGCAACTTTTTTTTCAAAGTTTAAATTTTTGTTTCAGGAAACACAAAAAAAAAGAGGGGGGGGGGACCATTAGATTTTTAAAAAAATCAAGGAAAATAATTAAACAAAAAAATAAAAAAAAACTAAAATGTTTTCAAAAAAAAAAAAATTATTCTATTTTACAAAAAAAAATTACTCAAACAAAAAATTTTTTTTAAAAAGGGGGACCTGTAAAAATTGTAAAAACAAAAAAAAGGGGGAAAATGGGAACAGCAAATTTTTCAAAAAGTGTGGGTGTAAATAATTTGGGGCTTGTTAGGTTGATTTAGGGGGGATAAGCTCGGTTTAAAGTGAAAAAAAAAAAAATTTTTTTGGGACAGTAGGGCCCGTCCGCCCTTTTTTTGGGCCAGGTGGCCCCTTTTAACTTGTTTAACAAAAAATTTTGAAAACAGGGGGGGTTAAAAAAAAAAAAAAAAACCGTTGAGTTTTTTCACCAAGGTGGTTTTGGGGATTAATCGGAAGGGTCCGAAAATTGTTTATTTTGTAATAAGCCATTTGCTTTAATTTTAATTTGATAAAAAAATTTAAATCATTTATTATTTTCTTATTAATTCCTCATTAGTTGATATTTTAAATAAAAAAATGAAAAAAGCGCTTTGGATGAAGTCAGAAAATTTACAAAAAATAAAAAGGTTAGAAAAAAAAATTTTTTTTTCTTTACTTGGACTTTTTTCCTGGAATCAACCCATTTTTTGTTTTACTTATTTTTTGGAAAAAAAAAAAGTTTTTTTTTAATTTATGCCAATTTTTGGGCCAAAATTATTTAACTAAATTGGTTGGCTTGATTTTTTTTTTTACTTGGGGTTGCAATCACATTTTTTGTTTTAAATAATGGATTTAAAAAGATGTTAGGCCAAATTTGGAAAATTTATGTTAAAAAAATATTTTTCGTGAAAAAAAAACGGGTTTGTCCATTTTTTTTTTTACTGTTAAAATAAATTTATGAGGGGTCAAAAGTTTGTTTTTTTTTTTTCCCATTATGGGAAAAAAAAAAAAAAAAAACTTTCCAATTATTTTTTTTCATATGTAATTTTTGCTCCATTTTTAAAAAAAAAAATAAAGGGGGGGGGACCTTTTCTAAAAGGGAAAATTAACACAAAAAAAAAATAAAAAAAAAAAAAAAAAAAAAAAAAAAAAAAAAAAAAAAAAAAACTATTTCAACAAAAACCCGGGTTTTAAAAAATGTTAAATGGGGGCGGAATTGAAAAATTCAATTTTTTCCCTCTCAACCTTCCAGTGGAAATTAGGGGGGGGGTAGATTAAAAATTTCCTTTCCACATTTTTTTCCCATTTTTCCCCAAACTGGTGTAGGGGGAAGAATCCACTGAAGCGTGAGGGGGGGGGGGTGGGGGGGGGGGGGACCCGATACCTTTGAAACCTGTTTTTTCAAAAATTTTTCACAAGGTTGGGCGAAAAAATTCTTTCCCCCTGTGGGGCAAAAAAACAAAGGGAGGGGAAGGACCCCCGGTTCTGGAAACATTGATTTATAATTATTCGAAATAAGGCATAGGTTTTTTCTATGCAATAAAAAACCCTCTCAGGTAACACAAAACATTGTTATTTTCCCAATTATTTTTGGAATTTGGGCTAAAAAAGGATGATTTTTTTTTGGGGTTCCTCCATAGTTATTTTTAACCATTGGATAAAAGGAAAATAAGGGGGCTGGGAAAGGGGATTTGAAAATCAAAACTTTGAGGTAGGGGTTTCATCAACCAAAAAAAATACGAATTAATTGGGGGAAGGTTATTTCGGAAAAAAAAAAAAAAACTTTTCAATTCCGAATGGATAAAACACGAGGAAAAAAAACCAAATTTAAAAAGTTTTAAATTATGAAAAAAAAAACGCTGGGGGGAAAACTTGGCAAAATTTTTTCAAAACCCCACCAAGGAGATGGTAAAATTTCCGGAAAAAACAGGGCGGGCGGGGCCCATTAATTGGGGAGGTCACTGGTGGACCTCCCATTTAAAATCTAGTATTTTGGGACATTTTTTTTTTTTCCTCAAAAAAAAAAAACGATTTTCAAAGTCAAAAAGTGAAGGGGACAATTAAAAATTCATGCCAACAATTTGAGGATTTTGTTTTATCTTATTTAGTTTTTTTTGGGGAATTGTTTTTTAAAAAGAATTTGGTCTAAATGTTTTTTTTTTCTCACTAAAATTGTTATTTTGGCCATTGTTACCGGGGGGGGGGGGATGTATGAACGGCTTGTATTTTTTTTTTACAAAAATTTTCATTTCGGTTAAAAATTGGGGTATACTTTTCATTTCGGGCCATAATTGAAATTAAATCAACTTTTGTTTCCCCCCCAAATCCAAAAAAAATTTTTTTTAGGTTGGGGGGCCGGGCCCCAGGTTTTCGAGCTGGGGAAAAACCAAAGGGTTTATACCATTTCTATGCGGTGGTTTTTTTTTCAAAAAAGGGAAAAAAAAAAAAAAAGCCCCAATTGTTCCCTTGTGAATTACCCCTTTTTTTATAATTTTTTTCCCGGGAACCCACCAAAAAAATTCTTTTTTATTAAATTGTATTTCAACCTCGGGGCATTTTTACTTAAAAAAAAAAAAACCCGCGGGGTTTTTTTTCTTCCCGGGGAAAAAAACATTCTGGGAAAGCAAAAAAAAAAAAAAACGGGGGGCCCAAATAGCCGGGGGACCATCCAAGGCAGCGTGGTTTTTTGAATCCAGAAAACAAAAATCGTTTCGCCCAAAATAACGATAAAACAAAAAAAAAAAACGCTTTCGAAAAAAAAAAAAAAAAACGGGAAGTAGGGCAACAAAAAACAACCAGAAAAAACACGGCGGAAAAAAAAAAAAAAAAAAAAATTAACCAACAATTTCCTTACTACCCAGTAAAAAAAAATCCGGTTGGAGGTAACAAACAAAAAAAACTTCCCCGGCCCCTTTTTGGGCCTTTCTTTTAAAAATCGAACAGGGGACTTTTGGGCTTTAAAAAAACCAATTTTGGGCGGGACCTTTGTAAAACCAAGTTTTTTAACCTTTCTAAAAATTTTTATAAATAATTTAATTGTATTTTTTTTAAAAACTTTTCCCCTTTTTAGGGTATTGCCTTTAAAAAAAACAATCCCCTCCTCTCATTTTTTCCTCCTTTCCTTTTTCGTTGTTTGTTTTTGTTTTGAGAGAGAATGGTTTTTAAAGCTAAAAAAGGGAAAAAGTTAAAATTTTTTAAAAAGGTAATAAATTGGGATCTTAATTAAGGAGGGGTAAAAAAATTTGTCACAGGGGGTTTTTCGCATTTGTTTAGGGCCCAAAAAAAACCTGTTCCGGGATTTTTAAAAAAAGGGGGAAGGCCAAAAAAGGCCGTGTAAAAAAAGTTTACTCAAAAAGCCGATTACTGGTTTAGTTAAAAGATTGTGGTAAATTTTTTTTTTTTTTCCGTGTTCCTACATTTTCGTTTCGAACGGATGTCGTTTTTGCGAAAAAAACGGATTTTTCTTGTTTCAAAAAAAACACCTTTTTGCTGGTTGGGTCAGGCTGGCCGTTTTGCTTCAAGATGGTTTATTCGGGAAGATAAAAACCGCGTTGAAGTTAAAAAAAAAAAACATTTTGCTTGAGTTGAATACCACTTTTAAATAGAAAGAAATTTTGGTTTGTTTTCCGGGTATTAAGAGGTTTAATTTCACAAAGGGAGGGGACCCAAATTTTTTGCCTTTTCTTGGGAAATAAAAAAAACAAAAAAAAAAAAAACGCCCATAGGGGGGATGTTAAAAAAAAACACTTGGTCCCATCTCGGGGGGGGAAATAAAAAAAAAAAAAAACCCCACGGGGGGCCCGCCCGACAAAAATAAAAAAAAATTTTTTTTGGGATGGGGGAAAAAGTTATCCCAATTTTGCCGGAATGGAAAAATTTCCCAAATTTTTAACCGAATTGAATTTTTTAACAAAAAAAAAATTTTTACAAAAAAGGGGCGTTTTTTTTCATTTAAACCCATGGGGTACGTACATGCATTAAAACACATTTTTAGTGGAGGGAAAAAAAAAAAAAAAAAAAACACATTAGGTAACCCTTCTTTTAAAAAAAAACTAAAAATTCAAAATAATAACTATAAAAAAAAAGAAACAAAAATTTTTTTCCAATTTGTTTGGCCCAAATTTAATTTGTCTTTTCAATTGCTGGAAATTCCGTTTAGGGGAAAAAAAAAAACAAATGTTGCCAAAAATAACATAATTTTATTGGAGAAAGGGTTTTCACCAGGGTCCTTCCCCATTTTATGGGGCCCGCCCTCCTGTTCGGAATTTTTAAAAAAAACCCTTTTTCTGTGTTATCACGAAAAAATTTTTAAGGGGTTTTTCCTGCTTTTATTATTCAAAAAAAATTTTTTAATTGGGGTTTTTTTCTATCGGTGGTTTTTTTAAAATTCTGATTGGAAGTTTAGAAAAAAACCCATCCCGAAATTCGTTTTTGGATGGGACTTCTTTCAATATTTTTGGGGAATTCATTCTCCAGCTATTTTCTTTTAATTTCAAATGGTTATTAAAAAAACTTGGAAGGGGGGGGGGGACAAAAAAAAAAAAAAAAAAAATCATTCTTTAAGGGGGCAACCAAATTTAATTGGGGAAAAAAATTTTACCCCAATGGGGGTTTGTTTACTTTAAGAGGGTTTATGCAAGCACTTTGCTAAACTCCGATATTTTTGAAAATTTATAAAATTTCCCAATTTGTTCATACCGTGTTCACTCTTTTTTTCCTGTTTTTTTGGGCCCAACAAGGGAAGGGGGGAAAAAAATTTTTCAGGGGCCAAAACCTTGTGAATTGGACCGGTGGTAAAATCTTTCCCCCCACCGCTTTCCAGTGATCTTTCTCCCCCTTTACCCCCTTCTAACAGTGGGAATGGGAAAAAAAAGTTGGTAAAGGGGGGGGGGATTAAATTCTTTACCCCCCATTTTCCTGAGCTTGGGAAAAGGAAAAAGGGCAAAAATATTCAAAATTTCATTTTAAAAACTTTTTTAAAACGGGTAGGAAATGTTTTCCTTTTCGGAAGGGGGTTTCTATTTTATTGGGAGGCAAAAATTTACTTGTAAAAAAAAAAAAAAAAATTTTTAAAAAGTTGAAAAAGTTTTTCATATATGGAAAACAAAAAAAAAAAAAACTCTTGATTTTCAAAAATAAAATAAAAAAAATTTTAACCAGTATGGGGGTTCCCCACGGTTTTTTTCCGGGTTATTTTTTTTACAAAAATTAAATTTTCAAAAATTTTTTTTTGGCTTAAAAAAAAAACCCACTTTTAATTTCATTATATTTAACAAAAAACCAAATGGTGAATTTGAAAAAAACCCCAGTAATTTTCAGCCAAAACAAAATAGTTATAAATTAAAAATTGGCAAAAAATTGGCACTAATTAAAAAAAAAAAAAAAAAAAAAAAAAAAAAAAAACCCCCTTTTTTTTCAAAAAAAAAAATAAATTTTACAAAACAAAAAAATGTGGGATTCCAGGGAAGGTTTTCAGTAAAGAAAAAAAAAAAAATTTTTAAACTTTTTTAATTTTTTTGTAATTTTTCTTGAACTTAAATCAAAAAAGCGGGCTTTTCAATTTATTTATTAGGGGCAACATTGAGGTTTTAAAAAAAAAAAAAAAAAAATTAAAAAATAATTTTGGAATTTTTTATTTTTAATTTTTTTTTTTCCCATATTTAAAAATAGCAAAGCTATTAACCAAAAAATTTCGACTTCGAATTATTCAAAAAAAAACCACCTTGGTTTTGGAAAACAAAAATAAAACTCTTTCCAAAAAACGGGGTTTTTCTTTTACTTTTCAAAATTGTACAAGGTTAAAAAAAAGGGGGGCCACTTTGCAATGCGATGGGGGGACCTAAACCTTGTTTCCACAAAAAATTTTTTTAATAAAAAGAAACCGAGGCTTATTTAAACCCCACCCCAAAAACCATTTCCCACCTGAAAAAAATGCTTTCCCTTTTTTCCCCCTTTTTTATATTCCAGGTTCCTTTATTTGTTGTGGTAAAAAAATTTTTGTTAAATGATTTTCAATTTTTTTGAAAAAAAAAAAACAAAAAACTATTTGTAGTTTAAATGTTTCTTGATTTAAAAAAATCTTATGGTTCTTTTTTTCCTGAAAAAAAACAAAATTAAACTGGAAAAAAAAAATAAAAAGGGTTTTTGGCCCTAAAAATAGGTGGGGGGGAAATGCAAAAAAAACAAAAAAAAATTATATTTAAAATACGGGCATTCGATTTCCCCTTTTTAACAGTTTTGTTAAATGTGAATAAAAAAAAAATTTAGGGGAAAAACATGGGGGGGAAAAAAAATAAAGTATTTTTCTTTGGCCCAGTTTTTAATTAATTTAATAAAATTTATTTTCATTTTTGCAATCATCCAAAATAAAAAATTTAATTTGTTTTGCCCAAAATCTATATAAAAAAAAATTATCCCAAAATAAAAAACCAAATATAAAAAAAACTCCCCCAGGGGAAAAAAGTAAGTTATTTTTTTTTCACATTTTTTTACGTTTCCCATTCTTTAAATTATTTAATTTTTAAAAATGTATAATATTTTAAAAACTTTTTTTTGGAATTTTAAAAAAAAACCAAAAAGTGAAGAAGGTTTGTGTTTTGTAAACTCAGAAATAGTAAGAATAATTAAAAAATTGGAAATTTAATTCTTTCCAAAAAAATGGGGGGGGAGGGGGGGGGGGGGGGCCTTGAAACAAATTTTTATTCGCCCCACCTTTTCTTAAAAACAAAACATTGTTTTTTTTTCGCTTTTTTTTTTTAACGGCCCACTGGATTTTCAATTAAACATTCACACTGGGCGAAATAACAAAAAAAAACTAAAAAAAACCCCCTTTTCCCCCTTCTTCAGGAAAAACAAAAACCAATAAAAAAATAAAATGTTTTTTCAGGCTTTTTTTTTTTTTGTTAGGGGCAAAATTTCGAAAAAAAATCAAAAAAAAAAACCCCCAAAAAGGGGGGGATTTTTTACCTTTTTCGGTGCCATTTGGTTAAAGGGTTCTCTCTTGGGGAAATTTTTTTAAAAACAAACAAAATTTTGGGGATAAAGGGGAGGGGGGTGCAAACCTGTAGGGGGACGGGGGGGGGTAAAATTATTTTCGGTGGGAAAAAAACTCCCATGGCTAAATCCTAAAAAAAAATTTGTTCCCTGGCCCTATCAAGGATAAAAAATTTTCAACGTTTACGATTAAATGGTAACCAGTTTTTCCTGGTAGGTTTTTTCAAAAAACTTTTTCTTTTTTTCTTTTCCTGCCAAAGCGGGAAAGGGGGGTCCACCGGGCCTTCTTCTTATGTTTTTTTTCAAGTTTGGATTGGCGATTTGAACCCAGGTGGTGGCGAAAAAAAAAAAATTATCCCATAGAAAAACCGTTTCATTACTTTTTCCATCCACAAAAAAAACTTCTTTCTCAATCCCAAACCAGGCTCCATAAGGGTTTTCTTTTTTTACCCAAAAAAAAAAAAAATAGGGGGAGGATTTTTGCAAGAAAAAAAACCAAAAAAAAAAAAAAGTTAAATTACACAACAAAAAAAAAAAAATTATTTTTTTTTTTATTTATCGCTTTGAAAAAAAAAATAAATACAGCCCCATCAAAATTTTTTTCGCCTAAATATTTAAAAATTTTTCTGCATAGTTTGCAGGGGATGCTTTTTTTTTCATTTCCCTACGCAAAAAAAAGTAAAAGGGCCCTTGTTCACCATTTAAAAAAAAAAAAAAACACCCCAGGGGGGCGGGACCTGCTCCCCCATTGAGGGGCGGCTAAAACCCAAAAAACCTCCTTAGGGGACCGGCACTTAAAAAAAACCAAACCCAAGCAATTTTTTTTTTTTTTTTTTTTTTTTTTTTTTACCACAGCCAAAAATATATTAAAGTTTGGTTAAAAATATATGGTACAGGAAAGGTGTAAGGTGCTTTGGGTCGGAATTAAAAAAATTTGTTTACCCCAACTGGGGGGGGGCGTTAATTTTTTCCGCAAAAAAAAACTATGTAATATTTTCTTTTTATTATAAGATTGTATGGTGCTGGCAGGGGAAACTTTATTAAAAAAAACAAAATGTTTTGTTTTAATTTCCTGGTTCCTATATTTTCTTCAATTGTTTGTAAAAAAAAAAACACTTTTTTTTTTATACCCCCCCCCCCACCCCAGTTACGGGAAAATAAATTTTTAACGGGCCCCCAAAAAAAAAAAAAACAAAACCCAACAAAATTGTTATCTTTTTCTTTTATCTTTTTTTTAACTTTTTTTTTATTTTTTTTTTTCGGTTTATTCCCGCGGGAATTTTAACCCCCCCCCGTTTGGCCCAATGAAAAAAACTGAGGCGGGGGGATTATTTTTGGGGTGGGGGGAGGTCATAAAACCCGTAGTTAAAAAAAAAAAATTATTCTAAGTTTTTTTGAAAACTTTGGGGATTTTTAATTTACAAAGTGTGTGGAAAATTTTATTTGGGGTTGGGTGGTGTTGGTTATTTGCTTTCTTATACAAAATTTTTTTCAAGAGGTTTTGTTTTGGCCGGATCTTTTTAAAACCAAAAATTTTCGGTTAACTTAAAAAAGGGGTCATTGCTGCTTTTAGGGAAAATTCACAATTTTGGAAGATTTTTTCGGGGAAACAATCGGAAAAACTCACTAAAAAAAAAAAAAAAAAAAAAAAAAAAATAAAAAAAATTCCCCCCAGGGGAGGTTCTAAAATTTTAAAAATTTTTGAGTTCCACCCACTGCCCTGGTTAGCAAGTTTTTATTAGGATATAAATTTGTGGAAAAAACAAAATATAAACCCCAATTAAAAAGTTTTCCCGTTCGGATTCTTTTTGGGGGCCAAAAAATTTGTCACAAAAAGATTTTTTTTTTTTCTAATTTGGCTTCAGGGAAATCTTTTTTTTTTTCAATTTATGAATGGGGGACGGGGGGAAGAATTAAAGTTTGTTTAAAAAAAAAAAAATTTCGATTTAAGGTTCTTAATTTAAAATTTTTTTTTGGGGAAAAAATAGGCTTATTCTTTTTCCACTTGGGGCGTTGAAGGGGGTTTGTTACCACAAATTTTTTTGTTTTTTATTTTTTTATAAAAAACCGAATGGTGGGGAAAAACAATAAAAATTAAACCCATTGGCGGGGGTTTTCTTCCTTGGGGCAAAAAAAAAACTTTTTATTTTTCCACGGTAGGGAAGTTTTTTGCAAAAATGCCTGGGACAAAAAAAACAAACAAGGTAGTAAAAATGGTTTAACTATGGGGCGATGTTTTATTTCTTAAATTTATCTACAATTGAAATAGGTTTATTTTTATTTTTTTTACGAAAAGCGCTGTTAACATTTCTGGGAAAAAAAAAATGTTTTTAACGGGGAAAAAAAATTTTTTTTTTACTTACTTTTCTTTTTTCATATAAAGGGTCGTCCCAAATAAAAAAAAGCGTTAAATAAATAGGGGAAAAAAAAAAGGGGCCAAAAAAATCTAGATAAAAAAATCCATCTTAATTAATGAATTTAAAGGGGGCTAAAAAAAAAACAAAAAAAAAAAGATAAAAAAAAAAAAAATATTCCTTTTAAAAAAAAATTTTTTTTTAATCCCCAACAAATAAAATAATAAAAAAACTTTTCTTGTTTTTTCCAAACAGTTAAAATAACCATTTTTTCTTCGTTTCTTTATTTTTTAAATAAAAAAAAAATAAAAAAAAACCCCGGCGTTTTTTTTATTTTCAATTTAAAAAAAAAAAAAATTAAAAAGGGTTTTATTCATTAGGCTACAATTTCTTTTGGCCTTTGGGTTTGTTTAAAAACCAAAAAAAAAAATATGCAATTTAACTTATTTTGTTTGGTTTTTAAAATTTGGTCTTTCACAAACGCTTTTAAAAAAAAAAAATTTCCTAAGATTTTCTGTAAATTCTTATAAAAAAAACAAAAAATTTAAAGGGGAAAATTATGGGAAAAAATAAAAAAAAAACAAACCTAAAAAAAAAACTTGTTTATGAGTTTAAATTTACACAAAAAACCAATTTTTGCTTAGTACTTTTCCCAAAAAAAACAATGTCTTCTTGCAATTTAGTTAGGAATAAAAAAGGTCCATTGTGGAATTTTTTTTTCGGAGTTTGAAAAAAAAAAAAAATAAAAAAATTTTTCAATAATTTCGGGAAGCCCTTCTTTTAATTTGGGTTGTTAAAAAGGTTTTTAGTAGTCTTTTTAGTAAACCCTTGAGTTCTAAAAAAAAAAAATCGGGAAAAAATTTTTTTTTTTTTTTTTTTTTTTTTTTTTTTTTTTTTTTGCTTGATTTTTGGAAAAAAAAAAGTTTTTTTTACAATGGTCTTGAGGGGGAAATTTTATACTGTGAAAAAAAATTTGGCAGATAGGAAAATTTTGGGGAAATATTTTTCCGGGGGAGTTATATAAACCGGGAGTTTTCCTAGAGTCGCCTTCGGAAAAGTCCAAAAATACATTTCCTTCCTTTCTTTTTTATTTTCTCCTTTCCTCGTTTGATTGTTTGTTTTGGAGGAAGAGATTGTTTGGGGGGGTATTCGGGAGGGGGGCCGCTCTAGGGAAAAAAAAAAACTTCGTTTTTAACTATCCCCGGAAAATATTTTTTCAAAATTTTTCTATCTGCCATTTTTTTCACAGTAATATTCTCCAAAAGGGGGGGGGACATTTGTACTTTCAAATCAAAGGGCAAAAAAAAAAAAAAAAAAAAAAAAAAAAAATAACTAAAAAAAAACAAAAAAAAAAAACAAAAAAAATTCGGATTTTTTTTTTGATAACTAAGGGTTCACTAGGGGGGGACTACTTACCTTAAAACCAAACATAAAAGGGAAGTGGCTCGCAAAAAATTATGAAAAAAATTTATTTTTTTTTATTTTTTCAACTTCCGGAAAAAAATTTTCTCCCATGACTTAATTCTGACTTCATTGGAGAGGGAACAAAGTTTTGGGGGGGAAAGTACTTTAGCAACTTGGGTTTTGGGTTGTATTTTATAAAACCTCATAAAAAAATAAAAAAAACAAAAAACAGTTTAGGGGGTCAGGGATTTTCTTTTTAATTTTTTGTTTTAAGGGGGATTAAAGGGAAAAAAAATCTAGAAAAATTTTTTAAAAAAAAGCGTTGAGGGACATAAAAAAAAAACAACCAAAAAAATAAAAAAAAAACTAAATGCCAATTTTGGTTTAAAAAAAATAAAAACCACCAGGGAGGGGGGCCCCCAAAAAAAGGAAAAAATTGTAAAGCTTAAATTGAACAAGTAAAAACTTTTTTTTTTTTAATGGGGGCGAAAAATAAAAAAAAAAAAAAAAAAAAAAAATTAAAAAAAACCGGGCGGTCTTTAAAAAAAAAAAAAAAAAAAAAAAATTAGAGGCGGAGGATGTATTTTAAAACTGTGAAAAAGGAAAGGTTTGTTTTATTTTTTATTTGGGTGTAATTATTTTTTAAAAAGGGGATTTTTTTTATCTTTTTTAAGCCTTTATAAAAACATCCACAAAATGTAAAAATGGGAAAAAGGAAAGATTGAATTTTTATTCCTAAGATTTTGGGCTTTTCCTTATTTATTTTATCGGGCTTTATTGGAAGAAACCCTAATAAGGAAAAGAGTTAAGTAAAAAAAACAAATTTTTTCCGTTTTAAAAAAAAAACAAAAAAAAAAATAAAACATTTTTCAAGGGGGGGGAATTGTAAATAACGGCCCTTTCGTAAAAAAAATATTTTAATTTCATTGAAGAAAATGAAAAGGAGGAATAAACAACAAATTCCCGGCCCCCATTTTGTTTTTTTTAACCAATTATAGGTGGTTTCCAGGCCCCCATTTGCACCGGGTCTTTTTCTACGTGGAAAACAAAATTTAAAAGGTTTTTTTTTAGGGCAAAAGAAGGTGATCCCGGCATTTTTGTTTTCCCAAACCCATAAATTTTTTTTTTTTCAGGGTTTTAATAAAATTAAAAAAAAAAAAACAAAAATAAAAAACACTTTGTTGTTTTTTTACAAACCCCTTCCAACCGGCAAAGTGGGAAAAAAAGGGGGGAAATTTCGCCTTTAATTTCAAAAAAAAAGTTTTTAAAAATTTGAAGGGAACCCCTTCGGATTTTTTTTTTAAAAAAAAAAAAAAAAAAAACATAATTTAAAAATTTCTTCCCCCCCTCCATTTGGAAAAAATTTCTGGAAGCCAATTAGGGAAAAAAAAAAAATTCTTTTTGTGGGGGACAAAAAAATTTGGCCAAAAAATAAAAGATATTCCGACCGGAAAAAAAAAAAAAACCATTAATTTTTTTGTTTAATTTTATTAATTTTCCACCACATATAATCCTATGAAAACAACTTTGGGCTAAAACCAGGGTGCACGTGGTGGGGGGGAATCAAAAAAATAAAAATTAAAATTTTAGGAAAAAAACCTTTTCCTGGGATTTTTTTTTTTGAGGGTTTCCGGATGTTTTCCGAAAAAAATCTTCCAAATGTTGGACATTTTTTCTAATAGGCTGGCAAAAAATGGGACTTTGTTTTACGGAAAAATTTTTGGTAAAAAAAAGGAATTTTTCCGGGCCCACCAAAAATCTTTGGGGAAATCTTTTTGTTAATTAAGGAAAAGCCATACCACAAAACCCCCCACCCAACCCCCCAAAAAAATTATTTCAACACCCACCCAACTTTTATTAATGGCAGGGTGTTAAAAAACATATTATAATAAATCAAAAAATTTTAACGGAATTTTACTTCCCCAAAAAAAATTAAAATTCCGCTGCAGGTTTCCATGGTGGCCCCCCCCCAACGGGGGGTATTCCGGGATTAACACCGTAAAAAAAAAAAATTTAAAAAAAAAAAATAAAAAAAAGATAAAAAAAAAGGGAGAAAGGATTTAAAAAAAACAAATTTGTTTGGTTGTGCTTTAAAAAACAAAAATTTAATTTCGTACTTGTGTAATAAAAAAAAAAACAAAAGTGTTAACAAAAAAAAACAATGACGGATAGGGAAAAAACAAAAAGGGGATTTACACCATTTTTGTTTTAAAAAATAAAAGTTTGGCAAGGGCCACCAATTAACAAAAAATCTTGCTTGAAATAGTACATAGTTTTGGCGATAAAAACCGCCCCAGGGTGGGGGGAAAAACTAATTTTATTTTCCGGGGGGTCCAAAAAAAAGGGCAAACTTCTTTCTTTGTAGCATTCATTTATTATAAACCCAAAAAAAAAAAAACTTTATATTTTTTGCTTGTTTATAAACAAAAAAAAAAAAAAAAAAAAAATAAAAAAATTGTGTTTATTTTAAAGTTTTTTTGGGCGTTTTTTTTTTTTTTTTTTTTCCTTTAAGGAGGGTTTTGGGAGGTTTTAAAGGGCGGCCTTTCCCCCATTTTGGGGGGGAAAAACATAAAAGCCCAGTTCCGCCCACTTGGTTTGTTAAAAAATTGGGTGGGAAAAAACAAGGCTTACCTTTATGGGTTTAGGGAAAAAAATGGGGAAAAGGGTTTTGGCCACTTTGGGCGGAAAAAAAATTTAAATTTTAAATCTTTTTAAGTGGGCCGGGAAATGATTGGCGGTTATTTTTTGCAAGCGGATAAAAAAAAAAATAAAAAAAAGTTGTGAATTTTAACTTTTTGGGGGGTCTTTGCAATTTTTTCTTTTTTATGGAAGAAAAACACTATTTTTGTAGGGCTTGGGTTTGGATGGGAGAAAAAAAGAAATTTTGGGATGGGGAAAAGGTTTATGGAAAAAAAAAATAAAAAAAAAAAAAAAACGGTTCCTATGGATATTTATTTCGCCCCCCACCCTTTGGTCAAAAAAAAAATCCCCGCCCAATTCCCCAAAAACTGAAAAAACCAAAAAAGAAGGGAAGGGGCGTGGGGGGGAACTTTCGGCGTTGGGGGCAGGGAGGGGAAAAATTGGAAAAAAAAAAAAAAAAATAAAAAAAAACCACTGAAACAAAAAAAATAAAACAACTGTATCTTTAATTTTTCGTAAGTGGTATTTTTTTCTTGGGGTGGGGGGGCAGGGGTGGGCACCAATTTAGGGGTATTTAAGCCAATTGGATTCGGAAAAAAAAAATTTGGTCGGTTTCTTTTCCGCTCTTTTTTTTCCAAAATGGGTTTTTTAACAATTTTCCAAGAGGGGCGGGGGAGGGACGGGCTAATGACGAGGGAAGGTAAATCTTGGTATTTTTTGAATTTTTTCCAATATGCTTTACAAAAAAAAAAAAAAAATAAGCTAGGGTGAAAAAACAACAACTTTTTTGTATTTCGGGGGAAAAGGAGGGGGGGAAAAAAAAGGGTTTTTTCCCGGGGCAAGGGTTTGAATGTTATAATAAGGGGCAAGTTTGGGGTTAGGCCGAGGGAAAAACAAAAAAAGGGTTTTAAAGGAGTGGGGGGCGAAAAAAAAAAATAAAAAAAAATTGTTTTTTTGCCAAAGGGCCCCCTTCCCCCAATTTTGAGAATTAAATTCTAGATTAAGATAATTTTTCTTACTATTCTTGAGTTACAAAAAAAAAAAATAAAAAAAGAAAACAAAAAAAACTTCTTCACTTTTGGCATTTTTTAAAGCATTAAAAAATTTTTAACAAAAAATTTAATTATTTTACATTTTTAAAAAAAAAAAAAAAAAAAATATTAAATTTAAGGAATTGGGAAAAAACGTAATTTAATGGTTGGGGAAATAAAAAAACTACTTATTTATCGGGGAGTTTTTGGAAAAAAAATGTTTTTGATTTTTTTTAATTTAGGGCCCGTTTGGGAAACCCAAATTATTTTTTTTTTGGGATTTGGATGGCTATGGAAAATAAACAATTTTTTTAAATTATAAAAAAAAAAAAAAAAATAAAAAACTGCAAAAGAAAAAAAAAATTTTATTTTTTTTTTCATATTTAAAAAATTTTTTTTTTTAAAATTTCATATTTACCACAGTTAAAAAGATCGTATTGCGATTTAAAAAATAATTTGCTTTTAATTTTCACCTATTTAGTTTTGGGGCAAAAACTTTTTTTTTTTTTTTTTTTTCAGGTTTAATTTTGGGTTTTTCAGGAACAAAAAAAACAAAAAGGGACCATAGGATTTTAAAAAAATTCAAAAGGGAAAATTAAAAAAAAAAAACTAATAAGTATCAAAAAAAAAAACAATTATCTTTTACAAAACAAATTTTACCCACTTTGCAAAAAACAAAAATTAAAGGGGACCTTGGGATATAAAAACAAAGGGGAAAAAAAGGGGGGAAAAAAGGGGCATTTTTTCCAAAGTGGTGTAAAAAATTAGGTTTCGGGTGGGTTTTGGGATTTTTAGGCTCGGTTAGGGGGGGGAAAAAAAAAATTTTTGGGGGTGGGGGTGGGGGACAGTGGCCCATTTCGCCCATTTGCCAGGGTGGCCCCCCTTTAACTTTTGTACCAAAAAATTTTGAAAAAGTATAAAAAAAAACCGTGGAGTTTTTCAAAAATAAAAACCAAGTGGTTTTTTGATATATCGGAAGTACGGGGGGATTTTAGTAAAAATTTCTTGCATTTTTGGCATAATTTTAAAAAATTGATTAAAAACATAAAAATCATTATTATTTTTTTTTTTTTTATCCTTCAATTTAGTTTTTGCTTTTAAAAAAAAATAACAAAAAAAAATGGGGAAAAATGCTCTTTTTGGATGGGAAAGTCAAGGAAAAAATAAAAATTTAACAAAAAATTAAAAAAGTTAAAAAAAATTTTTTTTTCTTTAACTGACTTCCATGAAATTCACATTTTTTTTGGTTAAAATAAATTTTGGAAAAAAAAAGTTTTTTTATATTGGGCAATTTTTGCAAATTTTTTTTAAATAAAAAAACTATTGGGTTGCTGGATTAACCTGGTTTTCCAAATTTCCCCCAACAATTCTTGTTTTAAATTATTGATTTACAAGGGGAGGTTTAGGGCAAATATGGGAAAAAAAAAATTTATTAGTAAAAAAAAAAACAACAAATAATCGTTAAAAACGGGTTGGAAAACATACTGTAAAAAAAAAATAAAATATAGAGGGGTCCAAAAAGTGTTTCCAATTTATTTGAAAAAACTTTTTCAACTTTTTTTTTTTTTTTTTCCAAAAAAAAAAGGTAATAATTGTCCATTTAAAAAAAAAGTTTAGACCTTTTCTAAAAGGGGGAAAAATAAAAAAAAAAAAAAAAAAACAAAACAAAACTTATCCAAAAAAAAAACCCGGTTTAAAAAAATGTTTTTTAAAAAATGGAATTGGGAAAATATTTTCCATCTTTTCAAAGGGTCCCAAGTGGGGAAAATTTTAGGGGGTTGAATTTAATCCTTTAAACCCACCTTTTTTTTCCATTTCCCAAAACTGGTTTTTTGTTTAGGGGAGGGATATCCCCCACTGAAGCGGTGGACGGGATTTTTAACCTGGGAACTGGGTTTTCAAATTCACACGGGTGGCGAAATTTCTTTTTCCCCTGTAGGCAAAAAAAACAAGGGAGGAGTACCCCACGGTTTTATTTTGAAAAAAAACAAGTTTGGGATTTATAAAAAATTTAATAACTTGAAATAAGCAAAAAGTTTTCTTTTGCCTTTTGAAAAAAAACCTCTAAAAAGTAATCCAAAAAACCCAAATTGTTTAATTTTTATTTCCCAATGATTGTGTTGTAAAAAAACGATGATTTTTTTTTTTGTTCTCCAAAAGTTTTATTTTACCAATTGAATTAAAGGATAAGGCTGGTGGGGGATTTGGAAAAATTCAAAAAACAAATTAAGGGAGTCATTTCAAAAAAAAAATCCGATATCGGGGGAAGGGTTTTTTTTCGGGGAAAAAAAACTTCAAATAGAGGATAAAAAAAAAAAACACGAGGGAGGAAAAAAAAAAAAAAATAAAACACCATTTAAAAAAAAAAATTATTATTTTAAATTAATAAAGGCAGGGGAAAAATAAACAACTTGAAAACCAAAAAAAAATTTTCAACCACCAAAGAGGATGTATCGAAAAAACAAAAATAAAAAAAACCGGGAAAAGGGGCGGGGGGACCCACATTATGGGGAAAGGGGGGTTCCACTGTTTGACTCCCCAAAAAATATTTCTGTTATTTTTGGCCACATTTTTCTAACGATTTTCAAAGGGCAAATTTTGAAAAAGGACCCCAATAAAAATTGGAACATTTGAGGGATTTGGTATCCTTTTTTTTCTATTTTTTTTTAGTTTTTTGGAATAGTTTTTTTTTAAAAAAAAAAAAAAAGGGATTGGGTTCTAATTAGTTTTTTTTTTTCTCACTAAAAAAAAAAAAAAATGGTTATTTTTGCCCATGTTATCCGGACCTTGTTATGGAAAAAACTTGTAAATTTTTATTATTTTTCAATTCGGTAAAAAAAAAAATTTTTTGGGAAAAAACTTTAAAATTCGGGGAAATTGATAAACTTTTTTTTCCCCATTTTCCCTAAAAAACAAAAAAAAATTTTATAGGTTTTCGGGGGCCCGCCCCCTGGGTTTTTTCGAAAGGGAAAATGGAAAAAGTTTTTAAAAAAAACAAAAATTATATTAAAGGCGGTTTTGTTTTTTCCAAGGGGAAAAAAAATAAAAAAAAAAAACAAAAGGGGCCATTGGTCCTTTGGTTTTGAAATAACCTTTTTTTTTCTATCCCGGGGGACAACCAAAAAATTCTCGGTATTTTAATTGTAATTTTCACTCAAAGGGCAAATTTACTTTCAAACCGGGCGGTCTTTCTCCCCGGGGGGGGGAAACAAATTTGAGTCAAAACAAACAAAAAAACGGCGCCAAGCGACAACCAGGCAAGGGTGTTTTTTTTTTTGAAAAAAAATCCGAACAAAACCGTTTCGCCAAAACAAAAAAACCGAAAAAAAACGTTTTTTTATCGAAAAAACGAAAGGTTTTAGGAAAAAAAAAACCACGAAAAAAACAATACCCCCCCAACATTTTCTTTACTTAACCAGTAAAAAGGGCTTTGGAGTTAAAAACCTCCCCGGCCTTTTTGGGGGCCTTGTCTTTCTTTAAAAATACGAACCCACGGGGGGGTGGCTAAAAACCATTATGCGGGGGACTGTTAACAATTACTCTAAAAAATAAATTCCAAAAATTTAAACTTGTTTTATTTTTTAAACAAAACTTTTTCCCTTTTTAGTCTTATTTACAAAAACAATCTACTCCTCTTTTCCTCATCCTTTTTCCGGTTGTTTGTTTGTTGAGAGGGAGGGGGTAATGGTTAATTTTAAAAGGGGGGGACTTAAAAAAAAGGAAAACAAAAGTTTAACAAAATACAAAAAGAAAAAAAGGAATTAAATTAGGGAAAAAAGTAAAATTGTTTTTAACAGTTGCATGGTTAAAGCCCCAACCCTGTTCGGGGATTTTTTAAAAAAATGAAAAAAGGGGGGCCAAAGGCGGGGGGGGGGAAGTTTTAACTCAAGGGCGGATTAAAACTGTTAGTAAAAGATGTGGTATTTTTTTTTCGTGTTTTTCCTTACCTTTTCGGTTCGATAAACGGTTTCCGTGTTTTTGCGACGGGATTTTTTTTCTGAATTCAAAAAAAAATCAACCTGCTGGTGGGTCCGCTGGCCGTGTGCTTCCCCAGGATGGGTTCCGGGGGAAAAAAAAGAGGAAACGGCGTGGGGAAAAAGTTAAATTTTTTTGGGGCTGAAAGTTGAAAATACCAAAATTTTAAAATTAACGGAGATATTGTGGGGGTCGGGGGATAAGGAGGGTTTAATTCAACAAAGGGGGGGGTTGGGAACAATAAAAATGGGCTTTTCTTGGGAAAAAAAAAACCCCCTCCGCATAGATTGTTTTAAAAAACCTTTGTTCCATTTCCTCGAAAAAATAAACCCAAGGGGGCCCGGCCCCGAAAAAACAAAAAAAAATTTCTTTGGGGAATGGGAAAAAAAGTTAAAATTTTTTGCGAAAATTTGGAAAGTTCCAAAAAATTTTTTTTAAAAACCGGGGGAATGATAAAAAAAAAAAAAATAACAAAAAAAAGGCGATTTTCATTTAAAAAAAGGTCGTTACATTTGGCAATTACAAAACATTAGGGGTGAGGGAAAAAAAAAAAAAAAAAACATTAGGGGGACCATCTTTTTTAAAAAAAAAAAAAAAAAAAACAAATTTCAAAAAATAAAAAAAAAAAAACAAAAAAAAAAAAAAAAACAAAAAAAAAACTAAAAAAAAAAAGGAAAAAACAAATTCTCATTGGTTTTGCAATTTTTATTGTCTTCCAAATTTGCTGGAAAAATTTGTTTTTAGGGAAAAAAAAAAAAAAAAAAAAAAAAATAAAACAAATGTTGCCCCAAAATACAGGGAAAAATTTATTTGGGGGAGGGTTCCCACAGGTCTTTGGGGAAAAACTCCCATTATGGGGGTCCGCTTTCCTTGTTGTCGAATTTTAACCATTCTTTGTTTGTTTTTGAAAAAAGTTTTTTCAAAAGTTCCCTTGCTTTTTTATTAATTTATTTTTTTAAAATTTTTTTTATGGTTTTTTTTCTTTCGTTGTTTTATCTCGGATTGGGATAGGGGGGTTTTTTCCGAAAAAAAAAAAAAAAACCTTTCCGAAAATATTTCCGAATTTATTTTTTGGATGACTTTCTTTTTCAATTTTTTTTTTGGAAAAAAAATTTTTCATCCTATTTCCAGCTATTTCATTAATTCCAATTTGGTAATTTTTAAACTCATGGGAGGGGACAAAAATAAAAATTTCATTTCTTTAGCCCCCCACAATTCAATTGAATTACAAATGGTTTTTAGTTTAACTTAGGAAAGGGTTATTTTTGCAAAGGATAACTTGCTATTCGGGAATATTTAATTATTTAAAAAAAATTGTTTTTTTTTACATGTATTTCATTTTTTAACCCGTTGAGGGTTCTCTTTTCCTGTTTTGGGGCCACAGGGGAAGGGGGGGGGGAAAATTCCGACCCCCACCCCTTGGGTGCTTTGGGGGGGGGAATCGGGGGGTTCAAGGGTATTTTCGTCACGCTTCCAGTGAAAATTCTTTCCCTACCACAGTGGAATGGAAGTTTGGTAAGGACTTTATCATACCTCCCTATCCACTTGAGGCTTTGAAGGGAGGGAAAAAAAAATATATTCAATCATTTTTAAACATTTTAAAAAGGGTTTTTTGTTTCGTTTCTTTTGGGGGAAGGGTTCTATTTTTTTTGGAGGGGGGGGGCATTTTTTACTTGAAAAAAAAAAAAAAAATTAAAGTGGATGTTTTTTCAAATGGGACAAAATCAATACAAAAAAAAAAAAACTTTTTTTTTGGGGGGGGGGGGGGGGGGGACTTCATTATATTTTTTTTTACAGTATGTTACGTTTCGAAATTTATTTTTTTAAACATAATTTTTCCAATGTTTTGCTAAAACCCCACTTTTTTAAAATATAAATTTAAAAAAAACCAAACAAAATTATTTTTTTGGATTGGGAAAAAAACCCAGTTTCAGCCAACAAAAAAACAATTGGTTTTTAAAAAAAAAAAATTAATTGCAAAAAAAAAAAAAAAAAATTGGGGCAAAAAAATTATTAAAAAAAAAAAAAAAAACTTTTTCAAAAAAAAATTATTTTAACAAAAAAAAAAAAAATTTGTTGGGGATTTTCAGGGAAAGGGGGTTCCCAGTAAAGAAAAAAAAATAAAAAATTTTTTTCTAAACTTTTATTTTTTTGTAAAAAAAATATTTTTCTGGGGGGGACTTCATCAAAAAGCGCTTTTTTCAAATTTTTTTTATTTAGGCAAAAAAAAAACTTTATGAGGGGGGGGATTAAAAAAAAAAATAAAATAATAATTTTAGAATTTTTTAATTTTTTTTTATTTTTTATATTTAAAAAAAAAAAAAATGTAGGGCAAATTTGCTAATTACAACAAAAAATTTTTCGGACCTTTTCGATATCCAAAAAAAACCCCCCCCCCACAACTGGGTTGTGAAAAAAAAACTTAAAAAAAAAAAAAAAAAAAAAAACGGGTTAAACTTTATTCAAAAAAAAAAATTGTTTTACCCAAGGTAAAAGGGGGCCACTTTTGCCCAAATTTTATTTTTAGCGATGGGCCCTACTGTCCAAAAAAAAAATTTTCTAAAACACCCGAGGCTTTCTAAAAAAAAAAAAAACCACAACCCACCCATTTTTACCAACACTTGGGAAAAAAAATGCTTCCCTTTTTTTTTCCCTTTTTTAATTTTTTCAGGTTTTTTCCTTTATTTGTTTGATTTGGTAAATTTTTGTAAAAAAAGATAAATTTTTTTTTTGAAAAAAAAAACTATTTTAGGTTTAAATTTCTTGGAATTTTAAAAAAAAATCATCTATGGTCTTTTTTTTCCCTGAAAACTAAAATTTTAACAACTGAAAAAACAAAAAAAAGTTGAGCCCAAAACAAAAATTAGGTTTGGGGGGAAAATAGGCAAAAAAATTTTTATTTATTTTAAAAAAAAAATCGCAAAATTCGCAAAATCTTTCATACAGTTGTAATTGGTGAATTAAAAAACATTTTAGGGGGAATGAAAAAAGTTATTTTTTCTTTTGGGGGCAGTTTTTTTATTAAAAATTTATAACACAAAAAAAAATTTTATTTTTTCATAGCCCATCCAAATCAAAAAAAATTAATTGTGGCCCAAAAAAAAAGGGGGCTATTAAATAAAATTCAAAAAAAAAAAAACCATTTTTCACAAAAAAAATTCCCCCAGAAAAAAAAGGGTAGGTTAATTTCCCCATTATTACGGTTTTTTGCAATTCTTTAAAAATATATTATTTTTTAAAATTGGTTATTTAATATTTAAAAAATTTTTTTTTTTTTGATTAAAAAAAAAAAAAAAAACCAATAAAAAAAAAAGTGAAGGGAAAAGGGTATGTGGGTTTTTTTTTGTTTACCATCAGAAATAGTAAGGGGGGGGAATTTAAAAAAAATTAAATTTTCCTTTTATTTTAAAAAAAAAAAGGGGGGAATTCAATTTCAAAAAAAATTGGGGGGGAGGGGGGGCCCTTGGCAAACAATTATTTTGCCCACTCTTAAAAAACTTTTTTGGTTTCTTCGCTTACGCCATTTTTGCTATCTTATTTTTCTTATTTTAACACATTTCCAAAAAAAAACCCTGCGAAAAAAAAAAAACCCCTTCCCCTCTGCCGAAAAAAAAAAAAACAAAAAATTGGTTTTTCAAGGGGGCTTTTTTTTTGTAAGCAATTTTTGGAACAAAAATAAATCAAAACAAAGATTTTTTACCTCTTTCCGTTTCAATGTAGGTCTCCTCTGGAATTTAAAAAAACATTTTTGGGGAAAGGGAGGGGGGGGGGGAACGGAGAACGGTGAAACCCAATTTTTTTTTTTTTTCCGGGACCTCCCATTTTTTTTTGCTAATTCCCTTACAAAAAAATAAAATAAAAAAAAATTTTGTTTCCCTGCCCCTCAAAAGGAAAAAAAAAATTTAAACCTCGATTAAGATTTTTTTTTTTTTTTTTTTAACAGGTTTTCCAAGTGGGTTTTCCACTTCTCCCTGCCAAAGGCGGAAAGTATTCCCACGCCTGTCTTTTTTTTTTGGATTTCTTCAAGTTTCGGTGGGCGATTTTGGGGGGACCCAGGGGTGGGGGGGGGCGGAAAAAATAAAAAAATTCATAGAAAAAAAAAAAAAACCGTTTTTTTCCATAACTTCCAAAAATTCCCAACTTTCCATTTTTTCCTCCCAATTCACCAGCTTTCATTTCAGTTTCTTACAAAAAGAGATGCAAAGGGAAACACAAAAAAAGTAAAATCACAAAAACTTTAATGTTTTTTATCGGCCCTTGAAAAAAACAAGCATCAAAATTTTCGGCCATTTAAAAAAAAAATCTTATTTTTAAAATTTCCGCCCAAAGTTTTGCAGGGCGAAAGCTTCAATCCCTTACGCCAAATGTAAATAAAAGGCCCTGTTCATACCATTTAAAAAAAAACACCCCGGGGGGCCCCGGGGGGGGGGGATCTGGCTTTTTTTTCCCCATGGAGGGGGGGCGCTAAAACCCAAAACCCTCCCTTTTAAGGGAACGGCCCACCTTTAAAATAAAAATAAAAACAGCATTTTTTTTTTTTTTTTTTTTGTTTTTTTTACAAAGCAAAAATTAAAAAAGTTTTGGTTATAATTATCTGATACAGAAAGATGTTTGGCTTTGGGTCGGAAATTAAAATAAAAAAAACTTTGTTTTTCCACCTTTGGGGGGCGTTTAAAAAATTTTTCGGCCAAAAAAAAAAAAAAAAAAACTTTAATGTAACTATTTTTTTCTTTTTTCTACTTTATAGAGGAAAATTGTTATGTTGCTTTGCAAGAAAAATTATTAAAGGACAAATTTGGTTTTTGTTAAAAATTTTTTTACTGTTTCCTATCTTTCATTTGTTTTGTTAAAAAAAAACACTATTTTATAACCACCAGGTACGGATTTTTTAAATTTTAAGCTAAACAAACAAAAAATAAAAAAAAAACACCAAAATTGAATCTTCTTTTTATCTTTATTTTTTTTTTTTTTAAAATTGTTTCGTTAAATCCCCCGCGGGATTTTTTTTTTTTAAATACCGTGCCCCCACTGGAAACCTTGGGGCTGCGGGGGATTAAAATGGGAAGTAATAAACCGGTTATGTTTTTAAAAAAAAATTTAAAATAAAAGGTTGGGGGAAAAACCTGCATTATTAAGTTGGGTTTGTGGAATATATTTTTGGGGGTGGTTGGGGTGGTGTATTGGTTTTCTTATAAAAAAAAAATCAGAGGTTTGTTGGGCCGGAATTTTTACCCAAAAATTTCTTACTTTTTAAAAAAGGTTTCCAATTTGTGCTTGCTGAAGAAAAAATTCATTTGAAAAGGAATTTTTTTTTCGGACAACAATCGGGGGGGAAAAAAAAATCAAACAACAAAAAAAAAAATTCCAAGGGGGGAGGGGGTTTTTCTAAAAAATTTAAAAAAAATTTTTGAGTCAAACCCCCACTTGGGCGGTTTAGGGGGCCAGGTTTTCATAGGGGATTAATTAATTTTGGGAAAAAAAAAAATAAATAAAACAAATAAGTTTTTCGGTCGTATATTCTTTTGCCAAAAATTTTTGGTTTTTCCACAAAAAAGTTTTTTTCTATTGCCTTCAGAAAAAAAAAAAAAATTTCATATGGGAGGGGGGGGAGATTAAGTTGGTTTAAAAAAAAAATAAAATTCCGATTTAAAAAAGGGGGTCGCCAATTTATTTAATAAATTTTTTGGAAAAATTGCTTTTTTTCCACCTTTGGGGCGTTTAAAGGGTTGTTTACCCAACCCCCAAAATTTTTTTTTTTTTGTGTTTTATTTTTTTAAAAAAAAACCTGATTTTGTTTGAAAAACATTTTTTGCGGGTCCTTCTTGGGCAAAAACTTTTCTTTTTTTCACGGTAGGGGGGGGGGGGGGGGGGGGGAACCCCCGTGGGGCAAAAAAATTTGGCTGGGGAAATAAAAACAAGCTTTAGTTAAATGTAAACAATTGCGGGATGTTTTTATTTTTTCCTCTTCCTTTTTTTCTTCAAAAATGAAAAAAAAAAGGTTATTAAAATTTTTTACGAGCGTTTGTTTTTACATTTTCTGAAAAAAGTTTTTTTACCGGGAAAAATTTTTTTTTACTTTACTTCTTTCATATAGGGTTTCTCCCAATTAACATGGGCGGTTTTAAAAAAATAATTTAGGAAAAAAAAAGCAACATTCCTAGATAAAAAAATCCAAATCTTCCATTTAAAAAAAAATTGATTTAAAAGGGCTAAAAAAAAATCAAAAAAAATCCTTTAAAAAAAATAAAAAAAAAAATCAATTTACACCAATAAAAAAAAAAACAAAAAAAAAAAACTTTTTTTCTGTTCAACAGTAAAAAAATTACATTTACTTCCCCGCCTCTAATTTTTTTTAAACCCGGTTTATTTTTTCATTAAAAAAAAAAAAAAATTAAAAGGGTTTAAACTTCATTAGGGCTACACTTTTTCTATTTGCCCCTTTTCCTGGTGTTTAAACAAAAAAAATTTGGGCCAATTTAATTTTATTTTTGTGGTCTATGGTTTATCAAAAAACGCTTTTAAAAAAAAAATTTTCTTAAAATTCTGGTATTTCTTACACAAATTAAACAGGAAATCAGGAAAAAACCTAAAAAAAAAACTGTTTACTGGAATTTTAAACAATTTTTAACCACAAAAAAAAAAAAAAAAAAAAAAATAAAAAAAAAAAAAACCATTGCTTAGTTAACTTTTCCAACACTTTGTTTCTTCATTAGTTCAGATAAAAAAAGTTTTTCATGGGTGAAATTTTTTCGGATAAGTTTGAAAAAAAAAAAAAAAAATAATTTTCATATATTTATTGGCCGGAGCCCTCCTTAATTGGTGTTTTTAAAAGGTTGTTTATTAGGGGGGTTTCTAAGTCACCTTTTTGGAGGGGTTTCAAAAAAAAAAAAAAAAAAAATCGAATTTTTTTATTTTTTTTTTTTTTTTTTTTTTTTTTTTTTTTTTTTGGGGCTTGATTTGAATGTTTTTTACCATAATTGTCCTTGAGGGGGGGGAAAATATTACTGGTTGGGGAAAAAAAAATGGCCAGGGATAAGGGAAAATTTGGGGGGGGAAAAAAAATTTTTCGGGGAGGTTTATTTTTAAAAAACGAGTTTTTTTTTCCTTAGGATAGGGGGCGCTCCGAAAGCCCAAAACAAAAAAAAAAAAAAACAAAAAATTCCCTCCTCCTTTTTTTTCCTTTCCCTCCCTTTCCGTTTGTTTGGGGTTTGTTGAGGGAAGAGATTGTTTTGGGGGGACTTTCGGGGAGGGGCCGGGCCTTCTTAGGGAAAAAAAACTCGGTTTTTATAACAAAAAAAAAAACAAAATACTCCCCGAAAAAAATTATTTTCAAAAAATTTTCTTTTAATCTTGCCAATTTTCCCCCCAGTAATATTTTCTCAAAAGAACCAAAATTTGTTACTTTTTTTTTTTCATAAAAATTCAAGCCAAAAAAAAAAAAAAAAAAAAAAAAAAAAAAAAACAAAAAAAAAAAAAAAAAAAAAAAAAAAAAAAAATTTCGATTTTTTTGGGAAAAAAATAACTCAAAGGGTACTAGGGGGGATTTTAACTTTTAACCCCCTTAAAAAAAAAAACACCCCAACAATTAGGGGTGGGGGCTCGGCCCAAAAAAAAAAAAAACATTATGGAAAAAAAAATTTCAATTTTTTTTATTCAAAAAACTTTCCGGAAAAATTCCAAACATTGAATCGTGGGACTATGAGAAAGGGGGGGGGGGAAACAAGGTTTGGTAAGTTTACTAAAAGGGCAAATTTGGGTGTTTTTTTTGTTGTATTTTAAAAAAAAAAAAACCTTCATCAAAATAACAGTTTAGGGTTCAAGGATTCTTAATTTTTTAGTTTTTAAAGAATTCAGGGGGAAATTCTTTTTGGGGGGATATTTTTTAAAAAAAAAAAAAAAAAGGGGCGTTTGGAGGGGACATAATAAAACCACAAATTAAAAAAAAAGTAATTTGCAAATTTATTTTTTTGTTAAAAAAAAAAACCCCCACCAGGAGGGGGCAAAAAAAAGAAAAAAAATTGTCAGCTAAATTGAAAAGTAAACTTTTAAAAATTTTTTTAAATGAAAATAAAAAAAAAACCCGCGGTTTTGAAAAAATTAGCAAAAGCGGAAGAATTGTATCTATTTACTTGTTTGGTCAAACGAAAAGGTTTTTAAATTTTTATTGGTGAATTTATTTATAAAAAAAAAAAAAAGGAATTTTTTAATCCTTTTTTAAGGCCCTTTAAATCCAAAAAATTTTTTTAAATGAACGATGAAATTTTTAAAAAAATTTTCTAGGATTTTGGCTTTTTTTTCCTTCTTATTTTTACCCGCTTTATTGGGGAGGTAAAACCCCCCCAATATGAAGGGAGAAAGTAAAAAAAAAAATCAAAAAAATTTTTTTTCCGTAAAAAATAAAAAAAAAAACCATTTTCCAGAAAAAATGTTTAAAAAACAGCCTCGTAAAAAAAAAAAAAAAAAAAAAAATTTAAAACTTTTTTTTTTTTTTCATTGGGGGAGGAAAAAAATTTGGAAGGGG
Organism: Uloborus plumipes; assembly: GCA_038373865.1. Classification (NCBI taxonomy): domain Eukaryota; kingdom Metazoa; phylum Arthropoda; class Arachnida; order Araneae; family Uloboridae; genus Uloborus; species Uloborus plumipes. The sequence goes on along the minus strand of JAXGGA010000796.1, from coordinate 9,473 downwards.
GGGGAAAAGAAAAAAAAAAAAAAAACATCGAGCCCCATTGTTAAAAAATTTACTTAGCTGTTTTTCTTTCCCAAGTGGGGGGGGCATTTTGGGGGCAACGGGTGTTTTTTTTTTTCTACGTTGAAAAAATAAAAAAAAAAAAAAGGTTTTTTTGCCAAGAGAACGGCATGTTTCACCCCCAAATTATTCAGGTTTTTTAAAAAAATTAAAAAAAAAAAAAAAAAATTGTTGTTTACAAACTGTCAACCGCCAAAGTTGGAAAAAAGAAATATGCTTATTTTCAAAAAAAAATTCTTTAAAAATTTGGAGGGGGTGGAACCTTATTTTCGGAAATTTTTTTTAAAACCAAAAAAATTTTAAATTCTTCCCCCCCTTCCTTATGAAAACAAATTTATGGGAGGCATTAGGAAAAAAAAATCCCTTATGTGACAAAATTTTTGGCCCAAAAGGGATTTTCGGACGGAAAAAAACTTAATGTATTATTAAATTTTTCCCAACAAATTAATCAAAATTCCCTAATTTATGGAAAAAAACAAAAAAACTGGGGGCTTAAACAAGGGCAGGGGTTTGTTTGACCTCAAAAAAATTTAAAAAATTTTAGGGGGGGGACCCCTTTCCTGGGGGGTTTTATTTTTTTGAAGGTTTCCGATTGGTTTTTTCCGGGAAAAAAATCTTTCAAATTGTTTTGGGGAAATTTTTCTAAAAAGCAAGCAAAAACAAAAAGGGGGGGGACTTTTTAAGTACGGGAAAAAAAAAAAAAAAAATTTGGGTTTAAAAAGATATCCCGGCAACAAAAAAAAAAAAAATCTTGGATTTTGTTATATAAAGAAAGAGGGCATTTTACCACCACCCCCCAAACCCCCCAAATATTCCACCCCCCAAAACCCAAACTAAATTTTTATTTTGCAGGGTTTGTTTTTTCAAAAACTTAATACTTTTAAAAAAATCTTACTGTTATTTTTTAATTCCCCAAAAATTTAATATCCCGCGGGCCCCAGGGGTTTTTTTTTATTCAGGGGTCGGGGCACGGGTTATCGCGGATAAAAAAAAAAAACGGAAAAAAAAAAAACTAAAAAAAAAAAATTTAAAAAAAAGATTAAAAAAAAGAAAAGAATAAAAAAAACAAAATTTTGTTTGTTTTGCCTTAAAAAAAATTAATCGTTTTACTGTTTGTTTCTAAAAAAAAATGTTTCTTTACAAAACAAATTTGGGTAAGGATTTCTAGGGTCAGGGGGGAATTTACCACATTTTTGGTCTTATTAAAGGGTATCTTGCCGGGGCCACCCATTACAAATAAAATTTTTCTATAAGTAAAGAAAAAGTAAAACATAGTTGCGAAATTTATAAAAAAAACGGCCAGGTGAAAAAAAAAAACAAAATTTATTCGGGGGGGGGACAAAAAAAAGGGCCACTCTTCTTGGTAGGGGCAATTTAAATTTTATTAATTTTTAAAACCCCAAAAAAAACTTCATATTTTGTTGTAAAAAAAAAAAAAAAAAAAAAAAAAAAAAAAAAACAAAAAAATTTTTGCTGTTTTTTTTTTTTTTAAAAAAATAGTTTTTTTTTTGGGCGTTTTTTTCCCTAAGGAGGTGTTGGGGTTTAAGGGCCCCCGGGCCCCCTCCCTATGGGGGGGGGGGGGAGAAGGCCAAGGTTTTTTTTTCCGGCCCCCCCTGGTGTTTTTAAATGGGATGAACAAAAAAAACAAAAAGGCTTAACTTTGGCGTACAAGGGAATGGAAAAGCTCCTTTGGCACTTTGCGGGAAAAAAAAATTTAAATTATGTTTTTAGTCGAAAAATTGGTGGCTGTTCAAGCGATAAAAAAAAAATAAAAGTTGTGATTATAACCTTTTTTGGGGTTTCTTGGGGGCCCAATCCTCTTTTTGGTTAGAAAAAAAAAAAAAAAAAAAATATAAAACTTATTGGAGCTGGTGGATGGGGAGGGGAAAAGGGACAAAGGTTTGGGTTGGAAGTAATGGGAAAAAAACCGGGTTCTATGGATGATTTCGCCACCCTGGTTTTTTCTATATCGGCCATTCCAATGGGGGAAAAAAAAAAACAAAAAAAGGAAAAGGGGGGGAAAGGCGTAGAGGGAAAACTTCGCTGCCGGGGGGGAAGGGAAAAAAGTGGAAAAAAAAAAAAAAAAAACATTGAAAAAACTGTATCTTAAATATCGTAAGGGGGTTATTTTCCTTTTGGGAAGGGCCAGGGGGGAACTAATTTTTTTTTTAGGGTTAAAAGCATAGGGAGTCGGAAACAAAAAAAATTTGGGTCGTTCTTTTTTTCGGGTTTTCTCTTTTCCAAAAAAAATGGTTTTAAAAAAAATAATTTTTTTTTCCAGAAAGAGGGGGGGGGGGGACACCCCCGCTACATTTAGGGGGGGGGGGGGGGGGACGAGGGGGAGTTATCATTGGTTTTGAATTTTTTTTATTTTTTGCTTTGTACAAAAAAAAAAAAAAGCTGAAAAAAACAAAATAAAACATTTTTTGTTTTCGGGGAAAAGAGGGGGAAAAAAAGGGGGGTTTTTTTTTCGCTGGGGTTGGGGGGGGAGAAAAAATGGGTTTAAATTAAATTTTAAAGGGGCAGTGGGGGGCGATAGCGTAGGAAAACAACAAAAACCAAACCAACAGGTTTTAGAGGGGGGCGAAAAAAAACAAATAAAAACAATTTTTTGTGTTGCGGGGGGCCCTCCCCCCCCATTTTTTGAGGGGGAAATTTAAATTTTCTAGGGATTTAAGGTTATTTCTTCTTCTATTCTGGAGTTACATAAACAACATAAAAAAACTTCTTTACACCCTTTCTTGTTGTTAAAATCCATTTAACAAAATTTATTTTTATTAATTATTTTTTGTTTTTTACATTTTTTAAAAAAAAAAATTATATTTAAAAGGGATGAAAACAAAACCGTATTTACATGTGCTGCAAATACACCAACACTTTTTTTACCTGTTTGGGGGAGTTTTGGAAAAATTTGGTTTGATTTTATTATAAGGCTTTTGGGCCCCAAAAACAAAAATATTTTTTTGATTGAAATTTGGGCTTATTGGGGAATTTTAAATCTATTTAAATTATGAAAAAAAAAAAAAAAAAACAAAAAAAACTAGCTTGCACAAGGAAACACTAAATACTTTTTTCATTTATTTTCTCAAAAAATTTTATTCCTAAACCAATTAAACACTGTAAAAAGATGCGGATTGCGATTTAAATATAATTTGCTATTTCACCTATTAGTGCAACTTTTTTTTCAGTTAATTTGTTTCAAGAAAAAAGACATAGACTTTAAATCAAGAAATTCAACTATTAGTTCAAAAATTTATTTTTACAAAATTATCATCAAAAATTAAAGGGTAAAAGGGGAGCATTTTCAACAGTGTGTAAATGGTGTGTTTAGATGGCTCGGTTTAGAAATTTTGGGACATTTCATTTCACACCTCCAGGGTCCCCCGTACCTACCACAGCTTCGTGGTTTAACCGGGATAGGGCCCTGAAGGGCGCTCTGTTCTTAATTTTGAACCAGAACCTAGGGTCGAGTAAACCCTAGGCCCAGCACCCCCAGAGGTATCGTTTCACTTGGAGGACTTTGTGACCACGACATTTTTTAACGCCTCCCAGCCACCATTAATCAAGGCGGTGGATCTTTGATCGGCTGGGATCGAACCCGGGTCCCTCCGGACACGAGTCCGATGCCTTACCGATCGGGCCACCACGGCCCGAAATTTTGGGACAGTAGGCCCATCACATTTGCAGTGGCCCCTTTACTTGTACAATTTGAAAAAATAACCGTTGAGTTTCAACCAGTAGTTCGATATCGAAGTCGAATGCCCATCACATTTGCAGTGGCCCCTTTACTTGTACAATTTGAAAAAATAACAGTTGAGTTTCAACCAGTAGTTTGATATCGAAGTCGAATTTGTGATAGCAATGCTAATTTAATATGATAAAAATAAATCATTATTATTTTTTTAATCTTTATAATTGCTATAAAAAATGAAAGCGCTTTGATGAAGACAGAAAATTACGAAAATAAAGTTAGAAATTTTTTCTTACTGACTTCCTGAATCACATTTTTGCAATATTTTGAAAAGTTGTAATATCGTCAATTTTGCAATTAATTTTACTATTGTTGCTGATACTGGGTTTCAATCACATTTGTTTAAATATGATTAAAAGAGTTAGCAAATTGAATTATGTAAAATAATAGCAAACATGACATACTGTAAACTGTATGAGTCAAAGTTGTTTCCATTATGAAACTTCACTTATTTTTTTCAAGTAAATGCTCCATAAAATAGGCTTTCTAAAAGAAACTATCAACCCGTCTAAAATTTTAAATAATTGAATATTTTCCCTCTTCAAGCTCAGTGCTAGGGGTAGATAATCCCTACCACTTTTCCCTTCCCACTGTGTAGGGAGATCACTAAAGCGTGACGATACCTGACCTGTCAATCACAAGGTGGCGAATTCTCCTTGTGGCAAAACAGGAGAGACACGGCAAAAACAACCCCCACTTATATGTAAATACATTGATTTCACAAATCCAGGGAGGGGGGGCAATCGACCCCTCCTTCCCCCCTAATCGTTGATTTGACTTATACCTTTTTATCAATTTATTTGTTTGGAAAAAAACGGCATTACTTTCCGTAGAATAACATTTCATTGAATAGTAATAGCTGGGATTGAGCTGGCGTTGAAAATAACCTGTTTCGGCAGTGATTTCAAACCTGATTGAGAGTAGAGAGCCTTATTGAGACGGATTTGTAACAAAAGCTTTTTAGCGAGATAGTATTGTCCAAGACGTATCAAACTAAAAGACTAAGGAGAAACGTTAACAGGCGTATCAGTTTTTCACAGAGCAACTTACAAAACGTTAAGTCTTTGCAAAGTTACTAACTAAGGGCTAAGGCAGAACTGAAGCAATTACACCCACAGCTCGATCATGACATCCTGAGACTGCAGTTTTGTCCTTATTGTGGACTCCTCAGTCAGGAATAGCCAATAGCACAATACGATGTAATCTTGGCTACAATGAGAGGATTTCTGTCTCCAGGTCGATTATTGGCTATTCCTGACTGAGGAGTCCACAGTAAGGACGAAGGTGCAGTCTCAGGATGTCATGATCGAGCTGCGGGTATAATTGCTTCATGTTAAATCTCTGTTTCATTTAACAAACTTTAAGAAGATTATGCTCTTTACCTCTAGGTAACTCTGTATAATGCAGTTTTATTTCGAAGTGTATCAGAAAAAGTAAGTAAATAATATTTTCTCCGTGATGGACGCATCTCGTAAGATACGTCAGTTACGAAGCCAAAAATAATGCAAATATTGTTTCTGAAAAATTTCAACATTTAATTATATTTTATAGAAGTAGAGCGCATGCGAAGAAACAATTACCTATTACATTTGGAGTTTTTTCAGGCTGTTTTGTGCAGCAATTAATGCTTTTTATTAAAATGGAAACGCACTTAAGATACTAAAAGCCTTTTCTATAGGGGTAATGAAACAAATTATTACGCATGCAATAAACCGCCAACTCGGCTATTTCGATCCATGGACTGCAGTTTCGTGCTTATTATGCATTCATCAGCATGGAATACGAAACTAGCCGAGTTGAAGGCAAAAATCCTCTTATAAAATAAAGAGAGTCGAAAAAAAACTGGTAGCTAATGTGAAATTAGAACACCAGCGAGCGACCGCACTTAGTACGGTGCAACTCGTAATTGAAAATTGGTCTAAAAGTGGTTTCGAGTGTAAATTTCCTACAGCTCCTTCAAAACCTTCCTTATTATTTTTTTACTTTAGCAAATGTATAATACGGTAATTTTAGTGCTTGCATTTTCCCCACTAGAATCCGGTAATTTTTCTGCTTTGAATTCTCGGCAGTAACACTATTACTACTGGGAAAGCATATTTACAGACTTTGTATTGCTGAATCTTTTCTACTGTGCTGCAGTTGTGTAAATGACATAAAGTATGAAGATTCGATTACATTCTGATGAATGAGCATTGAAGAGTAATCAAGAAAATTCTATTTTCTTAAAAATAAATGATATAAAATATTCGTATAACAAATATGATAAAGAACTAGCTGCGTGGCCCGGCGTTGCACGGGCTGTAATGTAGTGAAGGCAGTTTGAGAAAACTACTCGCCGCCAAGGCGGCTCGCCTTTAAAGTAGCGAGGAAAGTTTCAACAAACTACTCGCCACCAAGGCGGCTCGCCTTTAAAGTAATGAGAAAAGTTTAAATAGTTTACTCGCCGTCAAGGCGGCTCGCCTTTACAGTAGCGAGGAAAGTTTCAATAAACTACTCGCCGCCAAGGCGGCTCGCCTTTAAAACACCAAGGAAAAGTTAAACAAACTACTCCCCGCTAAAGCGACTCGCTAAAAAGCTTTCCTGCATCAAAGAATCAATCGAATTATTTGCACATGCTTCCTCAAAAAGAAAGACGATGTCAAGTAGCGCATACTTAGCACTCTCCCTAAATAACATATAAAATTCCTTACCAAAAACAATTATTTCCAAACCGCTTTCTTCCTGTAAAATTAATTGCAAAACTCTAAACGAAAAAGTTCTTTTAATATTTGGATCGCAGCCAAAAAAAGTCCCTTCTAAAAACAGCAATTGCAATTTTATTTAAAAACACATTTTCAAAATGGTACCAGAGAAAAAATATGTCATTAATAATTAGAATAAAAACAATTGTTAGAACTTTGTTATAACACGTATTCAAAATGACAATGGAAAAAAATAACACTCTTTCATTTTAAAAAGTTCAATTTAATTAACGTTTTAATTTAAAACCGCAACGGAAAGAAATAAATATCTTGGAATTTTAAATAGTTCAATAATTGAATTAACGTTTTAATTCAAAATGGCAACGGTAAGAAATAAATGTCTTGGAATTTTAAATAGTTCAATAATTTAATTAACGTTTTTATTCAAAATGGCAACGGTAAGAAATAAAAGTCTTGGAATTTTAAATAGTTCAACCATTTAATTAACGTTTAATTTAAAATGGCAACGGAAAGAAATAAAAGTCTTGGAATTTTAAATAGTTCAATAATTTAATTAACGCTTTAATTAAAATGGCAACGGAAAGAAATAAATGTCTTGGAATTTTAAATAGTTCAACCATTTAATTAACGCTTTAATTTAAAATAGCTACGGAAAGAAATAAAAGTCTTGGAATTTTAAATAGTTCAATAATTTAATTAACGCTTTAATTTAAAATGGCAACGGAAAGAAATAAATGTCTTGGAATTTTAAAAGTGAAAAGAATTTAATTAACGTTTTAATTAATATATCAGCTAATTAACGTCGTACAATTACGCGGTTGGTCTTATTGTCTTCCTTAGAAAATTTCGAATCGTGTGTTCGATTCTTTACGCTCAGCGGTTTTTGAGGAGTTCAAGCTTCAGACGGACAGACAGACAGACAGACAGACAGACAGACGCGGATAGATTTTAATACTAGTAATTATATTTTTTCATGAGAGTCAAAATAACACTAATTTTGAGTTTGCTTAGCTTATGATGATAATTTTCATGCATGTGAACTTTCTCTAAAATAGTGTTTGCAGCCCCGTCACTGTCTCGTGTCCCCAATGACGTTTGTACACATTTAGAGTCTATGCTATTACTACAAAATATCGTAAACGTGACATAAAATGTAACATGTTTTCGCTAGTGTGCTGTCTTTTAATTGTATTTGAAATATAAGGTAAGAAATTAATTTTTTCATCTCAAAAATATTAAACTACATAAGTTTAGTTCCTATTGAGGCTATTGCAAGTTAACAGAAGATCATAATCAGTTATACGCTTAAAAAAATAGGTTGTTGTTTCTATAGTATAATACTGAAAGCAGAGGTTTCAGTTAAAAACTATTAAAACCCAGTAATAAATTGTAAAACTAGCTATTTTACAGTTTATTACTGTATCACTAGCAATTTTACAGTTTATTAACATAAAATAACTTGTATTACTTTAAAAACCACAGTGCAATACTGGCAGCAGAGGTTCCAGTTTAAAACTGTAAAATGTGCAATAATAACATGAAACTAGCATTTTACAGTTTATTAATGCAAGCCATCAATTTTACAGTTTATTATTGCAAACCAGCAATTTTTCAGTTTCCTAGTGTAAAATTAGCAATTTAAGTTTATTACAGTAAAATTGCTGTAAAATTAGCTGTATTATACTGTAAAACTAGCTATTTTACAGTTTATTACTGTATCACTAGCAATTTTACAGTTCATTGCCATAAAATAAGCTATATTCTACTGTGAAAACCACAGTGCAATACAGGCAGCAGAGGTTCCAGTTTAAAACTGTAAAATGCGCAATAAGAAACTGAAACTAGCACTTTACAGTTTATTAATGCAAAGCAGCAATTTTACAGTTTATTATTGCAAACCAGTAATTTTACAGTTCACTAGTGTAAAATTAGCAATTTGAGTTTATTACAATAAAATTGCTGTAAAATTAGCTGTATTGTACTGTAGAAACATCCATTTTTTACAGTGTAGGATTCATCTTTTTTATTTAATAAATTCGCTGACCATCATTTACCATCATAGCACATAGTACACGGCTTCTCCCTCGTCAACCTTCTAAATTGATTTCTAACGCTAATCCAGAGCTCTGGAGTAGCTACTCCACCTTTGCTAATGAACGAGTATTCACGGTGATAAACCTTAATTTGTGTTAATGATTAGGCATTACTCATATGCTGCGTCAAGAGTTATTGGTGCTAATAAAGCACGCAATCGGTGCTGGCGCAGAAGGTATAAATATTTGAACGGTAGTAGAAAAGGTGTTAAGTTACTTTTGTTAAAGAGTGGCAGAACGCAATGAGATAACATAAAATTTTAAACGTTAAACGTAGAATCTTCAATTAACCAAACTACTTGGGATTGGATCACCTTCGCTTAACCGAAAATCTGCCTGGATATAAGAGAGCAATTTCAAATGACTGTCAGGACACAGCAGAAATTCTGGTTCTGGAATTAGGTAAGAGGAATAGTGATTGGGAGGTTTTTTTTTCTTTTTGTATTTTTCTATTCATCAATTTTTTTTCAAATGCTGAGGATTCTCGACCTTACTTTGATTATGCAAAAAAATGAAGATAAACTAGGAAATGCGTATGATGGTGGTGAATAACAAAATTGATAACAAAAATGTGTAAATGTAGGGCATGATTTGTACAATTTTCGCAAAAATAGCCCTGATCCCAGCTTTTTTTTTTTTGCTCGTACAAAGGTTTACATTTTAATTTTTACAAACCTACTTATATAGAAAAATTAACATCTTAAATTTTATATATAAATTGAAAAAATATTGAATGCACTAGTTTTGTGTTTAACAAGGTATCTTTCAACTAAGTTTTAATCAATTCACGCAGACTCTTTTGCTCACATTTTTATGCAATAATAGGAGCATTATTTGTAAATTTCTTGAATTTCACCTTTTAGTAATCAA